>JAOBAT010073868.1:12803-44404 GCA_026413305.1 Hydrozoanthus tunicans | reverse complement strand
CCCGATAAGAGATCGAGAGACTGGGCCTACGGTTTAACGTCCTTATCCGAGAAGACGCGAAGGTCTAACCGTTTGCAAATGTTAAAGGAAAGGTAGCACCTTTTCTTCAGTTGTTTTAAGACCCTGAGTGAAGGTCCGGCACCGGGAATAGAACCCGGGCCTCCCGCACGATAGACTGGCACCTTACCAACTAGGCTAACCAGGCGGCGGTACCTGTAAATAAGCAGCAAGTACAAATTGCATGACATTAACCAAATCCTACAATTTTATTTTTCTAGACATTGCCACTCGAGGCACTGAATTGTGGGAAGTTAATCTTCGTACTAACGACAAACCACGTGGCTTAATCAAGGCCATAATCAAGCGTTTCGGCCCGGACCTTGGCTAATTGGAAGCTATGAAGGGAATAACGAGAGCTTCTCTTAACCTTTGCAGGCACGTCCTCGTCATTCAGAGCACTCCCGGTAAGAGAGACAGTTTTTACAATTTAAGCTCAGCTTAGTGAAAGAATTGATCAGGTTGTCTTTAGCTTCTTTTTCTCAGAAGAAAAAACTTCTGAGTCCCTAACGGGAATCGAACCCATAACCCTTTGATTATCAGCCAGACTCTCTACCCACTGGGCTACAGGAACTCACATGGGGAAGAGGTCACCTGACTTGGTTCTGTATATGGAACAACGGGGGTGTATGTCCTGCTGACAACTAAAATCAATATATCCAAATGATGAATTAATAGTTGTTGCCAAAGTTTATCAGCTTGCTTAAATACTGAGTAATTTTCGTACTCGTGTTATTACAAAAGAAACACTGACAATTTGAATATGTTTATCTGTATATAGAAGCAAGAACAATTGTAGAGGAAGAATTAAGGACCTTTGCATCAGATCTTCCACATCCAAAGAACCAGGACAGCTTGGATGCGCCAAAAGAAGAGTGCCCAGTTTGTTTGATGGAGCCAGACGGGAAGTCTTATCGCCTTGTTTGCTGCGGTCACGTGTACTGCCAAGACTGCATCACCAGTCAGTTGCAAGCTCTTGAGTTGCCGCTGAAATGTGCCAAGGAAGATTGTCAGGAGCAATTCGTGTACAGGGATTTGGAGCTGTTGCTTAAGCAACATCAACTGAGACGCCTTGTTAGCGAGGCCTTGAAAAATTATGTTTCATCTCACCATGAAGAGGTTGGTTAGCACTCGAGAAATCAAAACCTTTCTCCTCGCTGGTATCCAAGCCCCCAAAAGGAGAGAAAGTAACTGTGGCCTGGTTCCAAGCGAGCAGAAAGGCGGTTGGCTTGATTTGTTTGCATTGATAAGTGGAATTATTGCCGCACCAACTTTTAGTTATTCGGCTTAGCTTGGCACTTCCGTTTTCTAATTTGTGTTTAGAACAACTTGCTTGATGGAAATATATTTTAAGCAACAATAATGAAAATCGTAGTGTTAATTGCTACGATGAAAATTCTTCATCCAAGCTATTAGCCGCAATAGACAACAGCATTATCTGTACTTTAAACATTTACACAACTTTGGACAACGAATTTTTGTTCTTTATTGCAAGGTAAAGTACTGCCCAACACCTAACTGCTCTGTGGTATACTGTGTTACGAAAATTGGTCAGCGGTTTTCCTGTAGTGCATGCTCAGCAGAGATTTGCACATCCTGTCACGTGGAATACCATGGAGGGATCACGTGTGAGATGTATCAGTCCGAAAAACGAGACGGTGGAGTGGAAAATTTGAAGAAATGGATGGAAAAAGACAGAAAAAACCGCAAAAAATGCCCAAGTTGTCAAACGATTATTGAAAAAAATCATGGATGCAACCACATGACGTGCAGCCAGTGTAAGGTGCATTTCTGTTGGTTATGTCTCGCCATTTGTGCGTCTGGAGACGATTTTTATACACATCAACGAAGTTGTCCTCGTCGCCAATAGATTGAAAGAAAGAGTGTCGATTATTCGCGCTCTTTACAAAACCGTTATTACCCCGCAAGTGTAACGCGATTTGAATTGACGCTAACGAAAGGAATTTACTGATGTTTCTGTTGTAAGAACACAAAATGAAAAAGGCAAAACAGAAAAACTCAAGGTATAAAATGCCAGAGGTATAGTTTGTGTCGATAGCTAAAATTTCGTGAAAAATCGACCATGATTCAAGTAAAATGTTGTCCAACTTTGGCTTTTGTTAAGTGTAAGGCATTTCCCTTTTGCCAAATCTATTACATCAATTTGTAAATCCAATAGGGCGCTTTTTTTCAGCTCGGTGTACATGACAATGACAATGACAATGATTTAATTAGTACCATAATTTTAAAGTATTTACAAAAGAAAAAAATTTAGAAATAAACGTCCTTTAGGTACGGTCTGACTATAATAACTAAAAAGCTAAACAAGACAGTCAGACTTGATTTTTAGTGAAATATTTACATGTGGTCATTGAAGAAGATAATTTTTATACTAATGATAAATGGACAACACAAACATCAGATAATATAGTATGGAGTAGAAGTATCTAAATATGAAACTAATGTACTAATGTACTAACACTAGTAGAAAAGCAGTTTACCTCAGCTGTATTGACGTTTGTGAGAAATCCAAGCATTTTTCTTGTTTTTGCAATCAGTGTTTGGTTCTCCTGGTTTTGCAAAGATTTATTATCTTACTAGGGACAATTTTGTAATCGTTTGCGTTAAGTTTTTGTGCCAGTTGAAGCTAAAAGTCTTTTGACTCGCTGTTAATTCATCAGACACAAATCTGCGCGCGGAGAGTTATACCACTGTTGAGTAACGGGCGAGATGAGTTTTTTTTTTCATCAATTGAAGGCTTGATTTGAAGATGTGTTGTTAAATATTAATATAGTCAGTCCCAGCTGATATAACTGATAAAAATGCGCTTTTAGTAAAGTCTGTCCCAAATAGAAACATTAAATGGCAAAAGTTATCGGCTAAGTTGGGACAAGTTAGCCCACGCAATAAGTTTTGCTATTTTTGATTCAGATTCGTCATCAGTTAATCTATATAACTCGACAACTCAGTTTAATACAGCTTTAAAAGGTGCTTTAAGTTTTAAGCTAGCCCTGGTGACTAACAGAGTGATCACACCGTCATGAATTACACTACTCGCTAGTACTTGTTGTATAAAGGTGAAAGCTCTTGTATTTCGTATTTTTTTGTAATTTTAAGGTGAAAATTTAAAAAGGTTTAACTTAAAACTTGATAATACTCTGATAGTTCCAAATAAAAACTCAATGATACGCTTACAAAAGTTTACGAAGCCAGTGGTGCTTTCTTTGTATGTCACTTGGCATTTCATCATTTGTACTTTCCCTTCCCAGCTTTTCTTTGTACTGTATGACTTCACGCGGCATTTGGTCACTACCCTCCCCTCCCCACTTCTCTTTGAACTGTATAACGTCGCCTTGCATTTCGTCATTACACTCCCCTCCCCACTTTTCTTTGTACTATATGATGTCACGCGGCATTTCTTTATTATATACCCTCGCTCAAGATTAAATTTCTTTGTATTTAACGACATCATACAAATCTCAATTCAGAAGCAGGATGAAAATCGGGTAATTCAAGTGCCATTTTCATCTTGCCCTCCTACACAACGAGATGGCGTGGTTTCTTCGCATGTGCAGTATGACGAATCATGTGTATAGACCTTGCTTTCGGTTAATAAGAGGTGTATATGGACCGTACACTCGATAAGTATGAGGTGTGGATGGACCTTTGCACTCAGTAACTATGAGGCGTGCATGGACCTTGCACTCGGTTAGTATGAGGTGTGTATGGACCGTGCACTCGGTTAGTATGAGGTTGTATGGCCGTGCACTCGGTTAATATAAGGTGTGTGTTCACCTTGCACTCGGTTAATATGAGGTTTGTGTGTATCGGTAAGACTAATCGTTGTGATCTTTCTGTGTTGAAATTTAATGCTATAAAATTTCGAACAGACGTTCAAAACGCGATACTTAACACTTCGCTTCGACAAACAACGAGTTCGATACCAACATTTCAAGCTTCGAAACAAACAACACAAGTTGCATAGCCTTAAAACGTAGATACAATAGTCCTATTTTCTGCTAATTATATTTTTTTCATTGCTTCCATGTTGATCAACATCGGCTTTTTTCTTACCAGTAAAAGCTTATTGGTTCATGGATTCTAATTTTTATCCTTCTATCACGAACCTTCGATGAAATGCAAATTATCCCAACCTGTTTCAAGACTGTATTTCGACATAGTTTAAAAGAATTTGTAAATTTACCATTGCCAGTATTAGAAGTGAAAAGACAGCCCATTGGGCAAAAATTTTAAAATAAACTAACAACTCTTATCCACATTAAGCAGAGTTTTTGTTGATAATATAAAACTTTCTCTTCGTCAGAAGCTCTGATAACCCATCGATTTTCGTCTGTATGGAATCCACGTAGGCCACCAGCGACCGCTGCGTGTTTTGCGACGTCTGCAGGGACATACATAGAGACCGAAATATCAAGCAAGTCAAAACTGACTTATAAGAATAAATGGTCTATCGATATGAACTTAAATTACAACATAACAGATTATACGCGTACGCGCGCTCTGATCGGCTGAAAAGTGTGCATACATTAGACTGAGCAAGCAAGGCTTTGATGTTATTTTATCATTAATAAAAAAAAATAGAACACAGCTAGCGAGTTTGTAGAAACTAACGCAAACCTCGGTGGGTTGGGGAGAGCTTGAGAGCAAATAATACAAACACGAAGTCGATGGTTGAGTAATTGTCTCGCTAAAAAGGTTCTCGTCGACCCGAAACATTGTGGAAGTTTCATTATTATACAATTTCAAATCATTGAAATGGTCTGTTTGAAGTCGTAGCGGAAGAGAACGTCGGTAAGGTTTTTTGAGTTCAATTAACCTTTCATTCTTCCTTTTTCAAACGTAAAGAAACTGATTACTTGCCAAAGAACAGCTCTTGATTTATTGGTTTATTCAACTAATTATTTTAGACTTCCGACATAAATTTTTCAGTGCGATATAAGAAAGCCGTTATGACGCAATTCAATCTTGATGTAATTCCAATGTCACGACGTCGAGCCGGCAGTCCGAACTTTGTTGTCGAGAAAAAGCCGTCGATTCGTGATCATAAGCACTTTGTTTGGGCAACATAAACATTCATCTAGCCAATGATGGAGCACAAAATTATAAAGTAAGACAAAAGGAATGTTATGAAAGAAAACAAGGAAAATACAAGTTTTTATCTAGATTTCGAGTCTTGTAGCATCCTTCTGTGTCTTGTTGTTGTTAGGAGACACAGCGAAATTGTTTCTTTTTTATTAGAAAATAGAACGGACATTTTTGATAAGCAAAAAAATTGAGCTCACGCGCCAGATGTGCTGTCACTCTGTGGTTTTAGCTAGTTCAAAACGCGAAATATTAGCCAATCAGAGCGCGCGACCTATCCTGCGTATACTTTAACAATGAAGTAAAGCGTTGTACTTACCTTCTCAGGTAAGATCTCCACCAACGAGTAAGAAGATAGCAAACCACGGCGCACACGATGAGAAAACCAACTAATTCAAAACTTGCATTCACTAAGTTCGTTGTTGGGAGGGCGCTGTGAACACGCTGTAGTTTTCCCAGGGCGTTACCAGCTTCATGGAAATAGAACAAAATATGGAATTGAAATACGTTGACATCTACAGAGCACAACAGATGAAACGAACACTTTCAGGAGTTACGCAGCAAGGAAAACGAGTGAGTAGATACAGTAACGATTGATATTGAAAACGTCTCTGGTTGAAGACCTAAAAACACGCGCTTTCGTTTGTCAGCCTATAAGACTATTTTAGTCTATGTTAGACTAAGTCTGTTGACTATGTAAATCTAACATTACCAGTCTAACATAGACTAACGTGGTCTAACACATAGTCTAACATAGTCTATGACATAGTCTAACATAGACTAACATAGACTAACATAGACTAACACATAGTCTAACATATAGTCTAACATAGACTAACATAGTCTAACACATAGTCTAACATAGTCTATGACATAGTCTAACATAGACTAACATAGTCTAACACATAGTCTAACATAGTCTATGACATAGCTAGTCTAAGTTAGTCTAACAAAGCTAATGTAACATGTGTAGTCTTACAAAGTCTAACACATAGTTTAACATAAAAAACACATAGTCCAACATAGACTATCGTAGTCTAACAAAGCTAGTCGGACATAGACTAACAGTCTAACATAGTCTAACCGTCTCATACATAGTCTAACAAGGACTAACATAGTCTAGCATAGCTAGTCTGTATATAGCCTTACAGGCTATATAGTCTAAGAAATCAAGAATATCAAAACAAAAAATCTTTAGTTTAATATCCAAACCCTCTCAACCACTCTATTCTCTAAATATAGTAAATCTCAAAACAGTTGAGGATTCAGTTATTTATCTGTTTCTCTACAACTGCGTGTTCATAAGCTCTAAGACTCGCTATAGTTTTCTTAAAAAATTCTCAAATAATTTCTACAGTTTTGGCAACTGCGAAATGTCAACTTGACTTTGCTAGCTTCCAGCGTCTTTTAAAAACATGAATGCATGGCTTTTGTCAATCATGGCAAACCGAAAACTGTTTCTCTTATGCAGAGTTAACGCATTTAATTTGGCGCCATTTATTTGGATGATTTTCATAACAAAAGCAGCATTGGGCAAGTTTGGGCAGGCATACCTTGCTTAAACTCCAAATTAGCCATGTAGCGCATAATTTGAAATGATGACGTCATTTTCTGTGCGTAGGAATAAAAAAACGGTGCAGTCATTACTACGGTGGATCGATCCGCCGATCCGTGCTGATCCACCCGAGCCAGGACGCACATTTCATATACTACCCCCGAAATACTGCCATAAGTGACTCACCTAGACATGATGTTACATTGCAAGTTTCAGTCTCCATTTCTCTGTTGTGAGGACTGGGGAGAGCCGAGCAGTTCATACCGCCATATTGCGGAGGGGGGCTGGTACAGTTCCTGACCCGTAGCCGTGTACCGTTACCGCAAGCTGTTGAACATTCACTCCACTGGCTCCAATTACTCCACTCACCCTTCACTGTGAGTAGAAAAACGAGAAAGAGTTCGCTCTTATTTGAATTTATGTTATGAATCCCAGATACAAGGACCATTCAGCTATATTTTGTAACCTACCCGTGCCAGTAAAGGAATCCTTCACTGTATAACATAATTTTTCTCAACTGAAAACTTTTGTCAAGTCTGTGTTTTAATCAGCAGTTCAAACTTGATAAACCTTTGCATAAATCTAACGCCAAACAATTCAGATTGAACATTTCTACGGTTTGATCATAAATTCCTGCGCGCCGCCATTTTGAATGTGACGTGTTTGGGCTGCAGTGCCAGTCTCCACTCTCGATAAACACAAGAGCAATGAACGAGAGGGGATCTGGCACTACAATCGAAACACGTCACGTTTCAAAATGGCGGCGCGCGGGAAACTTTCAAACGTGGAAACAATCAAACTAAAATGCTTGGCTTTGGATCTATATTTCAGGATTGTCAAATTTGAACTGCTGGTATGGACAGAGACTTGACAAAAGTTTTATCTACAACCAGTAATACTATACAATGGAGGAATGGAGTAGATTTATGAGAGTTGTTTAAGCTGGGACGAGTTGCTAGAAGAGCCCATTTTGGTGTTTCGTTATTCAGTAAATGTCAGTATGCCTATGATTCTAATGGCTAAATTATCAAGTTAGCTTGAAATGCTGAAGTTTCAGAGTAGAGATTTCATTCAACGTTAAAAAAGAGAGGCTCACTAGATTATTAAAAAAGCAAGCGACCAACGCTAGTTCCAGAAAGATTTTTAGATTGGTCCTGTCTGTCTAAAGAACGCTTTTTTTCCAAGTGCATTCACTTTCATTTTTTCCTTAACCCCGGTAACAAAATTTAGAAAACCAGGTAACTTACCAGGACATTCTTGTACTCTGCATTGACGACTCTCTATTTTGCCCTTTGCTTTGCATTCTGGGTATTCGTACTTGCAACTTCGGTTTCGATATTGCAGCCCAGGACCGCACGGCCGTGAACAGTTTTCCCATTTGCTCCACTCACTAAATTTACTTTCATCTGTACAAAAAATTGTTTGTTTGCGTTGTTTCTGTCTGTAAAATTGCTGTTTTGTAAACAGTTACTTAGAGGATAGTTCTCTTTTCTTATCGTACTCGTGGAGTTATATGTCACACCCAATATTATTAACACCTGTTGAGCAATATGTTTAACACGCCTCATCACATCTGTTTACATAAAAAATATTTGTAAAATCCTACCGAGGCAATCTTCCACTTTGCAGCTTGTTGTCTGTTCCTTTTCACCAATGCAGGCCATTCCTCCATATTTGGGAACTGGGTTTGTACAAGTTCGCACTCGCTTTGTAATTCCCTCACCACACGAGGTTGAACAACTATCCCATACACTCCAAGCGCTCCAACCTCCGCTAACTGAAAAAAAATTTAAAAAAAACAAATTTAAATTTAATTCATCGACCGTTTCTTTCAAAAAGCAGATAATCTGAAGTGCTGTCGGTTGATTGAACCTTATTTAAATATCAGAGCCAAATTCTTACTTGGACATTCTTTTACTTTGCAGCCCTTTTTCTCTTCCTTGTCACCAATGCAGTTTGATCCTCCATATTTGGGAACTGGGTTGGTACAAGTTCGTGCTCGTTTGGTTACGCCATCACCACACGTGGTAGAACAGAGATTCCACAAACTCCACGAACTCCAGCCTCCGATAACTGTCAGAATACAAATTTTTAAAATGTTAAATGCCGTTTTTCCAAAATTATGATTACTGGTCTTACTTCATTCGAGAGAAAAGATGTCAGTTAAGGTGCCTAGGTTTCATAAATGGCCATAAAGCGCAACTCTTACCAGGACATTCTTTCATTTTGCAGCGCTGTGTTTCTTCCTTGTGACCAATGCATGTCATTCCTCCATATTTGGGAACTGGGTTGGTACAAGTTCGTACTCGTTTTGTAGTTCCTTTACCACAAGAGGTTGAACAGTCGTCCCACACACTCCATGCACTCCAGCCTCCATTAACTGGAAGGATTGTTTAAAACAACATGGGTTTAAAAGATCCTTAAGATACCTTCCCGGTAAAATGCGGGTATAGAGCAATATATTATTTGAAGAATAAGAACTTTAACTATACATTGAACTTTTATCTATACATTGAAATATTTGTGACAAATTTTTACTGGAAAGCAGATTCCCAGAAGGCAGTATATAGTAAAACCGATAGTGATGACGGTGCAATGACGATGACAATGTTGGATGTGGTGATGACGATCATAGCAATGATGATGAAAACATGATTTGGCCTCACTGTGCTATTGAAACCAAAATTGAGTCTTTTGTAGTATTTTACACTGCTGTTCAATTCTAAGTTGTGACATTTTAGGTCGTTTATTCAGCTGCATAGATAAGCCCGTGAACTGACTTGCTCTCTTCTATTGGAATGTGCTGCGGAGCAAATTAAGGGATTGGCACAGCGGCAAGATCTCTGCCTCTTTATCCCGAGGTCGCCGTTTCGCGATCCAAGGCTTGGACGACTTTGAATATTTTGGGTGACTGCTTTTATCTAAAGTTCACTCAGCTTTCTATCCTTCCGGGGTCGGTAAAAATGAGTACAAGCGTACACGCATTTACTGCTTTGAAGCAGCTGTAACAGGAACAGGCGTATGGCTCAGTTGGTTAGTGCGCGGCCTTCGGAACTAGGGATCCTCAGTTCGATTCTGCACGTCTGTTTCGATTTTCTCCTGATCAGGTGTAACTGTAGCTTTCAATACCCGTAAAACGGAGCACTGACAGAGGGAGGGGGTAAAGGGCGCACCGTCGGCTTCCATTGATACCAGCACTCTCTGAGAGCTGAAGAAACTACTAACGTTAAACAAAGATACCTTTACCTTTTTTTGTCATGCAATGGCACCTGATATATGCTTCCGATCCGCTGCTAATAAAACTTGTCTTCGTAAAGCGCCTTAGAGAATTTATAAGGAAAAGGCGCTATACTGAAATGCATCACTTTACTTCACTTGAAAAAAATTGCTGCGAAACAATACGAGTAGCGAAGGGGGAGGGGGAGAGCAGTCTTGAGTTTCGCTAGAGTAGTTCTCCAACTGTCAAACTTACCGCAGACATTGCTTCATAATTTTATTATAAAGTGTAACGTAGTCGATATAAATCTATCCGTGAAAAGTCCTAAGCTGCTCTGTTTAGTACAATTAGGGTTATTCAGGCGTTCGGCTGTCTTTTTTAGCACGGAACTTACAGGCATGGCACGAAATTTGCTCCACCACAAATCAAAGATGGCGGTAACTCCGTGCCATGTGAGTTTTCTGCGTTAAAACAAACGCCCAACCGTCTGAAAGCAGGCTATATTATTATCAAATATGCAAAACTTACCTGGACAATCTTTCAGTTTACACCTTCTTGTCTCTTTCTTGTCACCCACGCAGCTTAACCCACCATATTTAGGAGCTGGGCTAGAACAAGCTCGTATCCGATCGATAAATCCGTCACCACATGAAACTGAACACTTGTTCCACGAGCCCCAAACACTCCATTTTCCGTTTACTGTCAAAAGATTATCTTGTGTCGAGTTAAGCATTAGATTTAAATGAAAAACAAGCAAACAGTTACGGTTGGTAGTGGAATTTGTAACTATGAGCTGAGAAATAACAAAAGAATCGAAATAGACTATCTTTTTCACCTTAAGAGAAAATATGAGTGTCAATGTGGAATCTGGAGAAAAATGAAGGAAACTGTTTATTAAGGACTTGGGAGCACTACTTTAAGATCAACTAAATAGTTTACCGTAAACGTTCTACCAAGGACCCGGGGGTTTATTCATTCTCAAACCTCAACATAGATCTGCAAAGGTTTAGTACAATCAATTTTTAGTTGATTACAAAGTAGTACACGTTCTAACAATGACTCGCCGACACACTTAACAGCTTTGCCGTATACTAGCTTTAGCATACGGCCGAAATTGATAGATGTTTCATGGAGAAATTTGGTAGACCACAAAGAGTTTGGGTACGTGAATTGTGGAAAATATTATAGTATCACAAATTATGGATGATGTTGGTAAATGAATTAAAGAGAAAAAACACTAACCAAGTTATACGATTCGTCAATATGAGGGAAAAACAAACAAAGCCGAGTACACTCTCATTTACTACAAAAAAAACAACCGAACCGTCTCCCTTCCAGACTAAAGACTGTGTTGGACAGTTACCCCGAAACTTACTCGGACACTCTTTGACTTTGCAGCTTTTTTTCTCTTCCTTGTCACCAGTGCAGGTCATTCCTCCATATTTGGGAACTGGGTTGGTACAAGTTCGTACTCGTTTTGTAGTTCCTTTACCACAAGAGGCTGAACAGTCGTCCCACACACCCCACGCACTCCAGCCTCCGTTAACTAGAAGGATTGTTTAAAAGAACAGATGCATTAAAATCCATTTTAGCGAGGAAATATTCCTACAATGCAGCTAGTACCTGATACCACTTATGCTTAAACCTTCAAGTACTTAATCACTTAACATATCTGTTACCAGGACATCCTTTCACTCTGCAGCTCTTAGTCAGTTTTTCGTCGCCCGTGCAGGTCATCCCTCCGTATTTAGGCGCTGGGTTGGTACAATTTCGTTCTCGTTTTCTAATTCCGTCGCCACACGATGCTGAGCATCCGCTCCAAACACCCCATATACTCCAGGTACCGTCAACTATCAGGTAGAAAAATGTATGTTTTTTACCACGTGTAACCATCGAAAATACAACACCAACACGCTATAACAAAATCCACCATAACCAAAAAATAAATTCCTATGTTTCTTGTTGTAAGCGAAAAGCTGGCATATCGTATTTAGCGCGATACTAGCTATGTGTGATGTTTTAACTATTTATGTTGAATAGTTCGTTAGTTTTTGTTTGCTACAGAAAATGGTACAGAAATCCTGTTAAAAATGAGCTGCTAGTCCCAGGTCCACTCGTTTTGGCGCGGCCGCTGCGTGCATTTTGGGATTGTTATGGGGCAAATAAAGAGTTAAAAAGATGAGTTTAGTTTTTTTTTGCTTACTTTCTGCCTTTCTTGCACTTATAATTTTTGAAGGGTTCTGGACATTGGCAACTCAATTATTATCGTGTTTAAATTTAACGCTTTCGCAGGGTACTAATTAAAAACAATAACATAAACCAAACAAACAAACAAAACTATTTATAAATCACTACAGTCAGATGCTTTGTATGATTAATACTTGTGATTAGATTGCCTGCAATCACGCGACAACAGTAATGTCCTCCGTTGGTTGTGTTACAGTGGAAGATTTGGACCATAGAATTTTGACAGGTTGCTACAACCACATTGTCACATATTGTTTCGTTTTTTGACCAGTGTGTCTTTATAAAGTAAAGAAACTTAAGTCTGTGAAAGATATACTCGAATGTTTCATACTTGGGCGAGGAACGACTTTCATGCTAGGACACTTAGCAATCATGCAGCTCTTTGTCTCTTCCTTGTCACCTTTGCAAATCAAGCCGCCATATTTAGGAGCTGGATCGGTACAAGCCCGTGTTCTTTTAATAAGTCCATCGCCACAGGAAGTGGAACAACTGTTCCACGAATTCCATTCACTCCATCTTCCTTTTACTTTTAAATAGAAAAACAATATTGGTTATGATTTTGGTATACAATGCAGCGGGGTGCGAAACACAAAGTGGTCGGTGCTTATTCCAAAGACAAAATTTTGTAGGTTTCATGAAGCTTCTTATTTACTTATTTAGCTAGTTAGCTATTTAGGTAGTATGAAAACCCAACAGGTTCTACAACCTAATTATTGGACTCCGAGGGCGGGCGGTTTAACGTCCTTATCCGAGAAGATGTGGACGAGGATGATGGTCAAGAGGAGTTTCATATATACATCTTAACCAAGCTATCAACTTCTAACTGCTGTGTTATTAACACATTAATGTAAGGGCACAATTGGGCCCTGGTCAGCTATAATTATTTTAAGTTTCCAACATGCTGACACTCTGATAATTTAGGGTTTATCGATTTAGCTTCACTATTCTTGGGTAGTCGGAGAACCCAACAGGTTTTACAACCCAATTATTGGACTCCGAGGGACTACGGTTTAACGTCCTTATCCGAGAAGACGCGAAGGTGTAACCGTTTGCAGATGTTAGAGAAAAGGCAGCATTTTCTCCTCAGTTTTTTAGATTAAGACTCTGAGTGAAAATCCAGCAGCGGAAATCGAACCCGGGCCTCCCGCGAACGACAGACTGTCGCCTTACTTACTGAGCTTACAAGGCGGCTTTTATTTCCATTAGTGATTTACAGAGTTCTTACTTGGACATTCTTTCACTTTGCAGCTCCTCGTCTCTTTCCTGGCACCCAAGCAGGTCGACCCTCCATATTTGGGAGCTGGGTTGGTGCAATCACGTGTTCGCTCGGTGAACCCAGCGCCACAAGATTTGGAACACTTGTTCCATAAGCTCCAGTCGTTCCAAACGCCGTTAACTGTAAAATATTTGTATTAAATGTTTAAAATGTATGTTTCAAGCAGATAAAGGTTCGTAACCGTAACTTAGTAGAAATTAGATACTCTAAATAACTTTCAAATATCCTCATAAAATTAGTAAATAATTTGTACTCTTCCAATTTTTTTGAACATATAAGGCAAACGTCATCTTATGACCGCTGTTTCCATCTTTGTTGAACGATTGAATGAATGAACGAATGAATGAACGAACTAACAAACGAAGGAAGGAAGGAAGGAATGAAGGAATGAATGAATAAATGAATGAATGTTTAATAAAAACACCAAATTTAAGATAATAAACAACATAAATACGAGTCTTACCGGGACATTCCTTCACCTTGCAGCTCTTTGTCTGTTCTTTGTCGTCCTTGCAGCCAAACCCTCCATATTTGGGAACTGGGTTGGTACAAGTTCGTACCCGTTTTGTAGCTCCTTTACCACATGAGGTTGAACAGTCGTCCCACACACTCCATGCGCTCCATCCTCCGTTAACTGTCACGATAGTTAACAGGGAAAGGGTAAAGAATTAGATTATGAATTAACATACATTGCCATTTACAAGTTTTAAAAACTTCCTATAGTTTTAAACAACAACAATTTTCTTATCCAAAGTTAACAACTTAAATCAAGAAAAAGCTTACATAGCAGATTTGTTTAAGCGGGTGCCGACTACCTGAAATAACCATAGAAATTACACATGTAAATGGCACTGCAGCTGCCGTTGATAGCCAATCAATTCAAAGTGCTTAAAATAAATGAGTATAACTGAAATAACTTGCATTAGTTTTTAAGAGGTTGTTTTAATCTGCGCACCACGACTGAAACCTTCAGATTTCTAGCCTTTTGGCCTCGTTTGCACAAGGAGAGCATGTGCAGGGGAATGACCGCTGGTCAGATGAACTATTTTACAGATATTGCGTATATTACGTACAATGTTGTAATCTGCGCAATATGCATAACTTGTTCATATTGCATTTCGTTGCGCGAATTACAACAAGCCGTTTTTAAGGCGATGACGAATTTCCTTGTAAATAAAGCTACCAAAGGTGGATGATCGTTGAAACAAAACTGTTTTGTTTTATCTTTTATGCTATGACTACGTTACATGTGAACACCGTTTTGTCGATGAAGTGGAAACTTTTACCTGCACATTCTTTAAGTTTACATCTTGTTGTCTCTTCCATGAATCCGATGCACTTCAAGCCTCCATATTTGGGAACTGGGTTGGTACAAGTTCGCGCTCGTTTTGTAGTTCCTTTACCACACGAGGCTGAACAGAGATTCCACAAACTCCACAAGCTCCAGCCTCCGTTAACTATCAAACATGTATTTCAGTATTAGAAGACATTGTCATGCTACAGTAGCCAAGATCCCATCTAAATTGCATAGTAACGCCAAAAATTTTTTAAAACAATGTAGGCATTCAATATATTAGAAGGCCATCAAGTGAGCCGGTATAACAGCTCCTAAAAAGGTTCCATATTTTTCAAAACAAAACTCTTACCGGGACACTCTTTAACTTTACAGCTTTTTTTCTCTTCTTTGTCACCAGTGCAGGTCATCCCTCCATATTTGGGAACTGGGTTGGTACAAGCTCGTTTTCGTTTTGTAGTTCCTTTACCACAAGAGGTTGAACAGTCGTCCCACACACTCCATGTGCTCCATCCTCCGTTTACTGTTAAAACGAAATATGTTAAGTAGAGCAACACTATTGGGGTAAACTGGAAGAATAAAGTGAGATTAAACCTCCCACAATTCAACTCATGTGACATCACACATTTATCTAAAGAGCTTGAAAAGTTCTGCAGACTTGACTTGTTGCTCCGTTGCGGGTGTCTAAGGTGTGGAAACTTCCTAAACCTGTTCAGCTACTTTTTTTATTGTAAAAAAGGAAACACGCTTTCGGTGAAAATTTCTATGCGTTTAAATGAGTGAAGACCAAACATACTTGGGCATTCTCTCTCTTTGCAGTTCTTTGTCTGTTTTTTGTTACCAGTGCAGGTCATCCCTCCATATTTGGGACTGGGGCTGGTACAAGTTCGTACTCGTAATGTTGTTCCTACACCACAAACGACTGGACACAATCCCCACTTACTCCAAGCACTCCAGCCGCCGTTAACTGCCAATTTCAAAGTGTATTTTTAGTAACAGAAACAAATGGACAGTATTTTGCTGAAACTTGGAACCACCAGCCACGCAAAAATCGCCGTGATCATATGAACTTGACCAGAAAAGTGCTGGATTGAGCCTCCCGCCATTCAAACCAAGTGACATTATACGTATCTTACGAACTTAAATAGTTTCGCAGCTTTGGCGCTAAAGTAGACATTTTTCTTCGCAAATTCTCCGCGAAATTTATTTTAAAAAACCGATTTCACGTGTCCAAACGGAAATTAAGTTATACGGGTCAAACTTTAATTTCAGATACTTCAATCTAGTTTAAGGATTTCACTTGAGAAGCACTTTAATGATCTGTCTATCTGTCATAAAGATAATGATACACGTTTAATAAAAACAAAACTCTTACCGGGACACTCTTTCACTTTACAACTTTTTTTCTCTTCCTTGTCACCAATGCAGTTTGATCCTCCATATTTGGGAACTGGGTTGGTACAAGTTCGTACCCGTTTGGCAACTCCATCACCGCACGAGGTAGAACAGAGATTCCACAAACTCCACGAACTCCATCCTCCGTTAACTATCAAACATGTATTTCAGTACTAGAAGACATTGCCATGCACTCTAGTTGCACTTTTGAAAACGATATCGAATGATTTACTCTGCCACTGTGTTCTTTTCTGAGAGAACAAGCAAAGGAAACTCAAACCTACCTACTACAATAACCAAGATCCCCTCTAAATTGTATACTTACGCCAAGAATTTGTCAAAACAATTTAAGCTTTCAATATATTAGAAGGCCGTCAAATGAACCGGTATAACAACTCATAAAAAAGGTTCGAAGTTTTTCAAAAAAATTTCGTACCGGGACACTCTTTCACTTTACAGCTTTTTTTCCCTTCTTTGTCACCAGTGCAGGTCATCCCTCCATATTTGGGAACTGGGTTGGTACAAGTTCGTACTCGTTTTGTAGTTCCTTTACCACAAGAGGCTGAACAGTCGTCCCACACACTCCATGCGCTCCAACCTCCATTAACTGTTAAAACAAAATATATTAAGTATAGCAACACGAGCTGGACGCAGTTCAACTGGAAATTGCTTGTCAATGGACCTTGTTCCAATTGGAACTAAGCGGTAAAAGTTCATTAAGTAAGTAAGCAAATATGTTATTAAGTAAGTAATTCAGTAACATTTTAACTCTAGCTTCCTTGTATTAACAAATCGTGTTTGTAAAATCGGAAATTTAAGATTGTCTGTTTACGTTTTGGTAACAGAAATTTTAGACGTTTATGGGCTTGGAATTATGGGTGAATTTAAAAGTCGCCATCTATTGCGTGTCTTGCACGGATTGTTCTAGTTTATATGAGAACCAAAAATGCAAACGCGCAATAGTCTGCATTGCTCGGCCATACGCAGAAACGAGTTTCACTGCAACACGGAAAACTAACTGCGACACTTAAAAACGAAAATATATTGCTCTGTTGCAACGTCTGAAATTCCACTCCAAGTTATCCAAAAACGGCTGTTTACAGACACCAAAAGTGTGGAAACTTCCTGAACCTGTTAAACTACCTTTTTTAACGTGAAAAAGGAAACACGATTTCGGTAAAATTTTTTATGTGTTTAAATGATTGAAGACAAATCTTACTTGGGCATTCCCTCTCTTTGCAGTTCTTTGTCTGTTTTTTGTTACCAGTGCAGGTCATCCCTCCGTATTTGGGACTTGGGTTGGTACAAGTTCGTACTCGTAGAGTAGTTCCCACACCACAAACGACTGGACACAATCCCCACTTACTCCAAGCGCTCCAGCCGCCGTTAACTGCCAATTTCAAAGTGTATTTTAGTATTAAAAACGACTGGACAGTGTTTTGCTGCAACGCGGAACCACCAGCCACACAAACTTTACCGCGATCATATAAACTTGACCAGAAAAGTGAGATCGAACCTCCTGCCATTCAAAACATGTGACATCACGCATATATCTAACGGGCTTAAAACGTTTCGCAGCCTTGGTGCTAAGATAGACATTTTTTCTTCCTAAAATCATCCACGAAATTTATTTTAAAAACCGGTTACACGTGTCCAAACGAAAATTTAACTATATGGGTCAAACTTTAATTTCAGTATTTCAATCAAGTTTAAAGATTTCACTTGAGAAGCACTTTAATGACATGTCTATCTGTGATGACGTCTATTAATGATAAACGTTTATTAAAACAAAACTCTCACCGGGACATTCTTTCACTTTACAGCTTTTTTTCTCTTCCTTGTCACCAGTGCAGGTCATTCCTCCATATTTGGGAACTGGGTTGGTACAAGTTCGTACTCGTTTTGTTGTTCCTTTACCACAAGAGGTTGAACAGTCGTCCCACACACCCCACGAACTCCATCCTCCGTTAACTATCAAACATGTATTTCGGTATTAGAAGACATTGCCATGCGCTCTAGTTGCACTTTTGAAAACGATATCGAATGATTTACTCTGCCACTGTGCTCTTTTCTGAGAGACCAAGCAAAGGAAACTCAAACCTACCTGCAACAGTAGCCAAGATATCTTCTAAATTGTAAATTACCTAATGCCAAGAATTTGTAAGCATTCATTATATTAGAAGGCCATCAAGTGAGCCGGTATAACAATTCATACAAAGGGTTCCATAATTTACAAAACAAAACTCTTACCGGGACACTCTTTCGCTTTGCAGCTTTTTTTCTCTTCCTTGTCACCAGTGCAGGTCATCCCTCCATATTTGGGAACTGGGTTGGTACAAGTTCGTACTCGTTTTGTAATTCCCTCACCACATGAGGTTGAACAGTCGTCCCACACACCCCACGCGCTCCAACCACCGTTAACTGTTAAGATAAAATATATTAACTGACCTAGCAACACGACGGCTGGAAACATTTAAATCGAAAATGTTTGTCAATGGACCTTGCTTCGACTTGGAGTACAAAAAAGAATATTTTTACAACAGCCTTTCTGTTTGTGATAAAATCTATGCACGATGAACGTTTGTTAAAACAAAAAAAACTTACTGGGGCATTCTCTCTCTTTGCAGCTCTTTGTTTGTTTTTTGTCACCAGTGCAGGTCATCCCTCCATATTTGGGACTTGGGTTGGTACAAGTTCGTCTTCGTAATGTTGTTCCTACACCACAAACGCGCGGACATAATCCCCACTTACTCCAAGCACTCCAGCCGCCGTTAACTGTAAAATTCAAAGTGTATATTTTTTTTTTCAATCCGTATTTCTTGAGTAATCAGCAAGAGCTAAAATCTCTTTAAGAGCTTGGTTGTTCAAAACTTCGTTTAGTGCTAAGTCAGGGTTAAACTGCTTTACCCAAGGTTAAGAATTGAAACCACGAATAAATTCGGTTTTACAAACACCGAATAGTGTTAACCAATTAAGGGTTCAGCTCCTTGTTAAACTTAATTCACAAAGCTAGGTAGATTATAGAAACTTTAAGTAAAAGCGTCCGTGTTGCCGCGGAGACAACTGGAAACCAAGTATTAGTAGTTGACGCGTACTTACACACGTCATACAATCGTTGTGATTGTCACTGAGGTCGCCTAGATGCTTTTCACCACTGTGCTGAGTTTTTCGTTGATACTGTGAACGGGGCGAAGCTTATAAGAATATGATATGAAAGGTTTGAGTCAAGAAGTAAGTAAGTAAGCAAGCAAGCAAGTAAGTAAGCAAGCAAGCAAGTAAGTAAGCAAGTAAGTAAGTATGTAAGTAAGTAAGTAAATAAGTAAGTAAGTAAAAAAGTAAGTAAGTAAGTAAGTAAGTAAGTAAGTAAATAAGTGAGTGAGTGAGTAAGTAAGTTAATAAATAAATAAGTATTTAGCCCGGTCGTATCCTATTTTGCGACAGTGGTTTGAAAATAACTTTACGAGTACAATAGAATAGTTCTCAACAGCCTGTCTGTTTGTGATAAAATCTATGCACAATGAACATTTGTTAAAACAAGAAATAACTTACTGGGGCATTCCCTCTCAAAGCAGGTCTTTGTCTGTTTTTTGTCACCAGTGCAGGTCATCCCTCCATATTTGGGACTGGGGTTGGTACAAGTTCGTCTTCGTAATGTTGTTCCTACACCACAAACGCGTGGACATAATCCCCACTTACTCCAAGCACTCCAGCCGCCGTTAACTATCAAATTTAAAATGTTTGTTTATTTTTCAATCCGTATTTCTTCAGAAATATGCAAGAGCTAAAATCTCATTTTCAGAGCTTGGTTATTCAAAACTTCGTTTAGTGCTAAGGCAGGGTTAAACTGCTTTACCCAAGGTTAAGAATTGAAACCACGAATAAATTCGGTTTTACAAACACCGAATAGTGTTAACCAAAGGTTCAGGTTCGCGCCATAAAAGTGAGATATATTTTAATTAAAGATGGTAGAAAATACAGCAGAGTCAAGCACCTGAATTGTTAATAAAGCCAAATTCTGTGTTTTATTCGTATTTATGAAAAATAATTATATAATTGATACCCTTTTACAATTTTAAACCAACCTAGTGTTACAATTAAAGCAAGTGTCGAAAATTGCTAAAAGTTTAGTTCACTGTTCGGCTGGTTACAGATGAAGACGTTTGAACAGTGAAAAATTTGAAGTGAATTGCAATATCTGTGAACCATGGCGTCTTTTAACTTCTTGAACTCCTTCTATAATTCTAACGAGTTGTTAATAGTGTCTAAAATAAAAGAGTTAGCGTTTCCGAACACAAACAGTCCAGTTAATCGGCTCATTAACTAAAGGGAAGAAGTAAAAAAAATGGTATTTTTAAGGAACCCAATTTTGTCGGGAGAGCTGGTGGGTGGCGGCGGGGTTTCGACTGACAACTGGGCCCAGAATTGTAATTCTCCCCACATACTTAACTTTCTTTGATCTTTCTTAAAACAACATGCATATGTTAAGTCGGGGGGGGGGGAAGAGAGGATATAAATAGGCCTAGGGACGAAACCATTTTTTTTTGAGCAACAACCACAACGGAGATGTTCCAGGAGATTTGAAAGTCAATGATTGTTTACTGTGTAAAAAGCATACCGGGACATTCCGATTTTTTGCAGCTCTTTTTCTCCTCGACAGGACCAAGACACATTTCACCTCCGTGTTCAGGAGACTGATCGAGGCAGACCCGCGACCTTGCGGTGAGCCCAACGCCACACGTGGTCGAACACTCCATCCACGAACTCCACAAAGTCCAGCCTTTAGCCCCAGCTGCCGCTGCGTCTTGTTTTGACATTTAATGTAAGCAGATTTCTGCATTGTATCGTGTTCTTTGCTGTTACTATTACTACTATTATCTTTGCACGCTTTTTTTACAAGAACCAACTAAGAAACTTGGCCGAGGCTCATTGTTCTTAATTTTTTGGCGATTTGAGCCTCAAGTTGTTCTTAAAAGATGTTCTTATTTCTATGTGTAGTTTAAATCGAAGAAAAACTAATCCAAAAGTGTTGCATTGTTTATGACTGTATTGGAAAACGGAAAACGAGTTTGGTCTGTTTATCCGTGCGAGTTTATATGGTGGATTCGCTGACATTTCCCCCGAGACGATTTCCAGTGATTATAAACTGCGAAGCGTTTCCTGTTATTCTTTAATGTTCATGTTAAAGATCGAAGCTCAGTAAAGTTTTCAAATAAAAAAATTAGCTATCAAGCTCGAGCCTCAGTTTGTTCTTAAAATGCTCTTAAACTTTGGCAAATCTGAGCCTCGTTCTTATTAAGTTGTTCTTATAAAAAAAAGCGTGTAATTCATTACTGTTGCTATTAGTTAGTACAAATAGTAGCGCCCGTCATGAAAACGGATGCTTCAAGTTCGCAGTATCTGTTATCTTTCATAATCACAGCCACTAAATCGCTTTACTGGCTCAAAGTAAAAAATATCAGTCAGAGACTCGCATAAAGTTAATTGATACAAATAACAATTAAACGTAACACTACATGAAAAGAGACATATTTAGTGAAATTGACAAACTCGCTCTTGCCTATCCGATGTGCTGCACAGCTGGTAGTTAGTTTAGTGGATTTATATAAACTATTCTCTTCTTACCGAATTCAGCAAATGTATTGTTTGCGACAAGTATTAGGCGTAGTCAAAGGGCGTGATTTTGGAATGGATTCGGTCTTTCCGTCTGATTTCCATTCCGCCTTTCTTGTTGTATGGGGGTATTATGGTCGACTACATCCACCATTTTCGTGCAAATATTTGTTGGTGAGCACCTGTTTTTACCGCATGAATCGAGTGCCAAAAGATTGGCGACACGTATTAGCCATTTTAGTTTTTTGAATATCACAAAACGTTCCTTCCGGTTTCTGCTCTCTTGCTCCCACTGTATTATAGCCGAGTGCATTGACCGCAATGGGTACCCCCTATACATCTGCCCCCGAGCCGGTCCAACCCGCAGATGAACAGTAACCGTTTTTTTTATCTGATTTCAGCACAGACTTCCCAAACGTAAAATTTGACTGTTTTTCCATCCATCTAAAGTTCGTAAGAGGCAACTACCGTATAAGAGAATCATGTATGGGAAATTCTTTTGAGTCTCTTAATACGAGCAAACTAACTACCTATTTTGAAAAAAGTTTCACTTACCTTAATTTTGTTGTCTTCTTGTGTTTTATGCCGGTTTTTGTGCCATTTGTAGATACACGTATTTGAATTTATGTACCAAAAAGCCAAAAAATGACACAAAAAACCGTAACAAAACACATGAAGACAACACATAAGATACATAAGTGCATGAAGTTTATTTCAAACTAGGTAGTAATTCAGTTGTTCGTATTTTGAGATTCATTGAAAAGAATTTCCCGTACATTCTCTTGTACCGTAGTTGTCACCTACGTATTAGCTAACACTAAGTACATGAATTCTGTCGTACTAAGATTCGTAGATAAATGTGAAAAAGTCGAATTTTCATTTTGGAAGCCTGTGATTTCAGCAGCATGCACAGTTTTAATTAAAATGTGTGCAATTGTTTTAAAAAGAATCTTGTCCGCTTATCACTATGAAAACCGGTCTAATGAGCCACTTGGCTCGAAAAAGGCCAATTTCTTGTTTTATCTACAAAACTAGCCAACTAAAACTATTTAAATGGAATAAATGCGTGTTTCGATCAATGTGATCAAACTGTGACATGCTGTGATTAATCAAAGTCAAGTGTAGAGAGCCGAGAAAGAAAAAAAAACAAAGATTGCCCGCGTGGGGATCGAGCTTCAAATCGCTTCAGTTCCAATAAATTAACAAAACAACTTCATCATCTTAATGTTGAATTGTTGATTAATCGTTTTTGTTGGCTTACCTTTTACTGCCATGATCATGTTACTGAGCATTAACACACTCGCCAAAAGAGTGGCCAATATTCCTACTCCCATTAGTTAATAGATTGTATTCAGCCAGACCTGTTCAAGAAAATCTATGTACTTTCTTTGCACTTCATACCCAGTACGAAAAGTTCCTGCTGTCAGACTCAATTTTGTAACGGCTTTTCCCGTTTCGCTTACGAGCGTGTCGCGTAACCTATTGTTGCGCGTCTTTCAAATTGACTGACGAGTGCGCTACAATACAATTTGACTTTTGGCTATCTAGAGCAGATTGCTGTTTGCGCTTTTGAAGTTGTGACAAAGTTTTTTTTTCCCAAGGGTACGGGTATATATTCGTTCCAATTTTTACAAGGGTGTATCTTCGCTCCATAACTATTACTTAAAGGTCTTACTTTAAGTTGCCGCTAACACGGTACCCGAGTCTTGACGATTCGGAAAAAAAAAATAAAACAGAATAAACTTTTTTTCAAGACAATCTACTTTTATAACCTTGGCAACGTTTTCTGTGTAAGTAAAATGAAGAACTTTCGTTCAAAATACCATGGTACATGAAAAATAAACAAATTTTAATAATTACAAAAAAGTTAGTTAAACCCGGCCGCGTATATCAAAAAAGACTTGTGCCCGAGTCACGTGATCCAGCATAAACACATTGATACAGAATATGGCGGACAGTGCAGACAAACTAAAAGCACAGATTGCCTATTTATCAAGTAAGTGTATTTTACTTCGCTTCTACATTGCATTATGGGCGTTGAAGATATTTAATTAACGAGTTGAATCCATAAATGCAGCGTTCTCTTTCAAGATTTCTTCAGCTTAATCGTAAAATCTCTGAGAGCTACTCCTTTTTTGCTTAAATAAATATCAGTAGTTCTAAATTTTCTTCTCTGTAGCCATTCTATCTACCGGTAACTAACTTTGACTTCTAATAGTTTAAGAGTTTTTTTTTTGACTAGGAAAATCAACGTTTGTGCATTCTGATTCAAGTATGATACAGCAAACAGAGTGACTCGAGAACTTGAAGTTTTCGTTAGTTGTCACTTTCGCTTTCAGTTTCGTTTTTGTCAACTTGTGAACTTGTGTTTAATTGGAAGGCCAGTAAAGATTAAATAAATGTCTTTGATATATGAACTTTGCCGTCTTTCCTTTTAAATAATAGCTCTGATGAATGCACTTTTTGAAATTGCATGTAGTTTAAAGCTGGATATGAGTGTACGTCATTTGTGGACATTCGCTTGAAACTTGTCGAATAAACAATGCAACATGTTTCTTTTTTCATTTTCTAAGGTTCAAATATTTTTTAGTTATTTGTGTCAAAAAGTGGAAGAGACTTTGGGTTACTGATGATATTTCAGAGATAATCAAGATGGAAAGACACTTCTCTTGAAAGTCCTTCTAGTGACTAGTCTTCTATCACACTTCTATTCACCAGTCAATACAGCTGGTTACTTTGAAGACCTTAATAATAGTATAGTCTGAGCGAAATAGTGGTGTAGCATTTTAGAATAAGTGTGCATAATTTTAAATTCCCTATAAAGCTTCATTTTTTACTTTTTAGATTAAAACACTTGTCTTCTAAGAACTCAAAATTCAAATAACCAAAAAAATTTCCATGTCTAAGTATGCTTTTTAATCAAGGAAAGATGAAGTTTAAATTTTGACCAAGCAGGCAAAGGACTGGTAACCTATGGTGTAGCAGCAGTGAGTTGTATGGATGTTATTCAAAAATTTCATTTCTATTAAAAAGGATAAGGAAATTTTTGTTTCAAATAATTTCTGAAAGGGAATAATTCATTGATTAGAGTTATAACAAAGTGTCTATTGGAGCCAGAATCCAGTGTTTTGGGATAAAAAAGACTATCTCTATTTCGTGCCTACTGCAATGTCAGCATTACCTGCTTCAAGCCTATTAAAAGTAACAGAAACTTACTTTTCAAAAATTACTATTATTAGAGGGTTCCGCCTGGTTAGCCCAGTTGGTAAAGCACCTGTCTTTTGAGCAGGAGGCCCGGGTTTGATTCCCGGTGCCGGACCTTCACTCAGGGTCTCAAAAAAACTGAGGAGAAGGTGCTGCCTTTGCTCTAACATCTGCAAACGGTTAGACCTATCTCGGATAAGGATGTTAAGCCCTTGGCCCAGTCTTTTGATCTCCTATCGAGGGACTTAAAAGAACCCACAACACTTGTCAACAACGAGTAGGGTGATCCCGGTGTTGTGGTCTGTCTCTTCTACAAACTGAGGGCAACTCTTAGGAAAATAATTGTGAGCCGTGTAGTGCAAACTGTCTAAGACCCTCAATACCAGAGTCAACTGTAAAATATTGTTAAGCGCTTTGAGCATGTACTTATGGAAAGGCACTATATAAATGCTAATTATTATTATTATTTTCATTCTACTTTTCATCTGGATTTTACAAAAATAAGCTTTATAGGGACATTAAGTATATATCTGCAATCACATTCCCTTTGTTCTTGGAGTAAACTGAAGTAGTTTGAACAGTAATTGTTAATCAGCATTGAGTTGTTTTGTAGAGCTAATAAAGAACCATAAAGACAATGATGGAAAAACACATTCTCGACAAATGGTTCTACCAAATGGAGGAAGGTATTACTCTGGGGTATCTGGAAAATCTAGCCAAAAGTCGGTTTATGTTTTGGACAGAACAAAGCCAGTTGCTTCTACCTCAGGTATGGTGTTTTGTGTATAATTTAGATGTGGTTGAAAATTTCTCTCTCTTATTAATTTTGTCTGTTAACCACTTCAAGTATAGCATTATAAGAGTTTCAACTTAGTTACCACCTTATTAAGTTTACTCCTTGAATAAAGGAATTTGTGGTGCCCACTTATTTGAGTTAGTTGGTCTGTTTCATTAAGGTTTCAAAACTTTAGTGTAAAATGGCACAAACTCTCTGCACCTTGACGAAAGAACAGCCAAAATTAATATAATTGCATGTGACAACTAGGTTAACTTTTGAGTTTTTTCTGAAAGGCCACCCATTAATTGACTCAGGATTGGGAGAACAACCATTAAACTTATGCTTAAATTGTTTTATTCTGAATCTATTGTAATGAGCAAGTATCCTAGTTTCCAGTAAACTACCATAATTCTGCTCTCTTCATATTATTCAATGTTAGGTAACTAGTAGCTATGATTACTTAATGTATGTATTTTTTTTCCATCCACCATATGCATGTTGAAGGATTAACTCTTGCTAAAACAGTTCTTGTATTGCACTTTTGGGATTTAATAGGTGGCCAAAAAAGCACTGTTACTTTTGGAATTCTATGGTATACGAGACCCTGGCAACAATATGTAACCATCAAATTATATAAAATTATGATAGACAAAGCGAGCTGCATTGATTATTTCAGATTTTATATGTTTGAATTATTTTAAATGACATCCTGTTTTAGTAAATATATATAAAAAAAACGATCTCTGGATAAAATATTTTAAAAACCTATAGGAGCTTTCGGCTGTTGTTACAGTCTTTGTCAACTGTGTAAAATTATGCGTGAACACTAAAACTTTATAAAAAGCGAAGTGAGTAAAACCACAAGGGAATAAAATGAATAAAAGGTATTAAAACAATGAAAACAAAGTAAAAATAACGTAAAAACATAAACGTAAAAGTTTTAGTGTTCACGCATAATTTTACACAGTTGACAAAGGCTGTAGTAAGACAGCCGAAAGCTCCTATAGGTTTTTAAAATATTTTATCCAGAGATCGTTTTTTTTATATATTTACTATGATTTTATCTGGATGCTCTTCCATTTTTAAGGACATCCTGTTTGCTTAAATTTTTTAGAACCAACTTTGAATGTGTCAACCAGCACGATGTCAAGTTCTTTGAGGGGTGCCACTCGGTACAGTACATAATTTTTATAACTTTTGAAAACATTTTTTAAGTGTTATGTTGGTTCATTCACAGGCATACCACCCAACGTGTGAGTTCCGCTCAGTTGAGCTCTCTTGAGGTTTGTCAGTAACTTGAACAGAATTCGAACTTCTCTGGTATTACATGTGCTCTAAAATAAGGTTGTGATGAACATTAAATGGTCTTTGTTTTGTGGTGTGCTATGTCCAGAGCTGGCTAATTAGTTGGAGATTTATGGAAGTTTTAGGAAGGTTGTTGAGAAGGCAGACTCAAACCAATCTTCCACTTTGCCTAGCTCTGAATATGAACACACAACAAAGCATCAATTGTTTACCGTGATCTCTTTTTAAGAGCATATATAATGCAGGAGATTATTAGGAGGACAAATTCTGTGCAAGTTACTGAGAAACCTCAAGAGAGAACAGGAACGCATACTTTGGGTGATAAGCCTGTGGTTTGTTTCAAACTTTTGATGGTCAGTTAAGGCCGGTGCACACTTGAGGTTTGCTCAGCTTGTAGCAAAATTTTAGCAAGATTTTTGCCTCATGAGCTTGAATCTCACTAAAATTTTGCTGCACACATGTATGCAGTACAAGCTGAGCAAACAGCCTCGCAAGCAAACAGCTCAGCTTTTTACCTCAAGTGTGCACCGGCCTTAAGTTTGATTTGTACATTGTTGGGCAAGTGATTTAAGGCTGACAGTTTCTGGCCTTATTATTGGTTTGGACTTAATTCATGATTATTTTTAGAGTCCCAGAGTCAAATGCAAGAAACTTTGTGCCAGGAAGAACAGCTCATACTCACAACAACACAACTAGTAGATTTTCTTACAGGTAAGGGCTTTTGACATGGTTATGTTCAACTAAGGATTCAAAATTTTAAAAATGAAAGAAATGAAAAATGTGTTTGACTAACAGATTAAAAATCAAAACTTATCATGACATCACTACAAGAAATATTGTCACAATAATTATTGTTTTCTATTGTAATAATTGTTTATAATTATCATATATAGACTTGAATTAAGTTATTTAGTTCATCCATACAGTCTGTAGAAAGCATATAAATTATTACTGGGCGAGACTGTTTGTGTGTACACTGAATTGTATTAAATTTTAGTGTGTGTTTAGTTTGCAAGTAGATGCATCAAAAGTGTTATGGTCAAGGATGGCTTCAGGCTTATGGGACAACCCAACCAATAGTTGAGCCACTGCCTTAGTTTGTGTTTATCTCTTAAAACTCCAGCTAACCTCCTTTATTGAGCACTTCAGCAACATGTGCCTTACTCGTACCAACGGATCTGATCCAGTTTGGCTTAGGACAAGGTCTGTGAACTACATGATACACTGAGTTTCCAGACTTGCAAGAACACATAATAAGCATACAAAGTATTTCAGAATTTTCAGTTTTGATAAATGTTTTTTCTCTTTTTTTAAATGTTTTAATCAGAAAGAACCAACCTGTGATGTCTTCAACTAATAAAGGTGGTGGAGTTAAGAAGCCAATTAATGTAGCTAAAGTTGACAACAGTTCTGAGGCTCTCAGACTCCAGAACTCAGTTTCTACAAAAAACAGCAGCAGTAAATCCCCAAATACAGTTTCACATTCAGTTGGTAAACCAAATCAAATGGTTTTGAACCGAGTCTCTCACAACAGGGTCATGATAGAAGATCCTCTAACCAGGGGTGTGGCTCCTTATAAAGATGTCAGTATTGCAGAGAAGCACCTCATCTCAGATAATAAAGCTAGGGTTGTATCAAGCAAGCACGCAACCTACCCAACCACTTCATCACAAAGGTCAGCCCATAAGAGTGTTCCAGGGACTTCAGGCAGTAAAAACCCATATGTTCTCATAAAAAGCACAAGAACTGCATCTTCATCTCAAACAAAAAAGCCTTTACAAGGTAAAGGAGGAAAAGACAAAGCTCCCCTCAGCAAGTCACAGTTCAAATGGTCAAAGGGTGGCCACTTGTCAAAACCAGCTCTTTCAAGGGATGGTGCCGAAAGTGTTTCTGATTCTGAATTATATTACAAGCATTCAGCAGTTTCCAAGAGTTCTGCACTTCAGTTGGTCAACTCATACACCAGCCTAAACACTCCTGTGTCAATGCTTGTAAAAGGTGCATCAACTTCAAATGCATCTTCATATTCTTGGAGAAAGAACTCAAGTACTCAACACTCGAACAAGAAAAAAACTATGAAGAGGTTAGAGTTGAGAAAGGTGCCACAAAACCTCAAAATAACTGGTGTAACAAAATCACGATGGACAAAAAGTAACAAACAAAAGACATCCAACCCATACCAGTTAGTGAGAGGGAAAAAACACTTAACACAAGTTTCTCAAAAGCAGAGGCCTGCAATAAAAGCATTACAAAAAAAGTCACGGTATAAACTTGTGAGAGCTGGAGAGAATAATCAGGTAACAAAAAATAATGTTAGTAATAAATTTCACTGGAATAAATGGAACTTTAATTAAATAGTTTTGTTAGTTTTTGTGCATTATTTAAATTTTGTGCAGTTTTTAGTAACTAAAGCCAGCTCAGAATTTCAAAAACACAAGCGCTCATTGGGATAAAATGAGATATTCATAAAACTTATTAAGAAAAGAATAATAATGAATTCCCATCCTGCTTCATTACCTTCCTTTGTTTAAGTTTCATGAATTTTGCTTTTTATCCCGCTTGCACACATGTTTCTAAAATTGCCGAACTGGCTTTTTGTTTTCATCTTACATGCTGGAAAAGGGATGTCAAAATAAATCAGTTAGAAAAATTCTGCAACATGATTATGTGTAGCTTCAGATCTAGAAGAAGGTGAAGTTATTGGCAGCAGATCTTGCTATTTTGAGAGGCCTCAGGGTTTTCAATGAATAATTTTGAGAAAAGTGGCAAAATGTTACAAGTAGGGAGAAATGGTCAGGAAGTCACTACATAAATGAAAATTACTAAAAACAAGTTTTAACAAATTTTACAAGAAATTAAAATTCAATCAGTCAAGTACCCTTGACTAAAATTACAAAATTTAATACAGTTAGTATAATGAGAAATAAATTATTCAAAATAAGAAGAGAAATACCATAAAGTTCACAGTTTAAGTATAATGTCTTGTTTTGTCAGTTAAAAGTCAGCCCAGAGTATAAGGAGAATTTTGCCATCTGCAAGTTACTTTAATTTTAAAACTCCTTGGCTTCATCATCTACAGTCTTCTCACTAGAAGTTGTAGCAAGAGGGCCCTGAGGGTTGAGAAGATCTGGGTACAAGATTAAGGTTGGCAAAGAAATCTTAATCAGAGAGATTGAATTAATTTTGTTTACTATATTTTCTGGAGCCAATAAGTTATATGTTAATTTTACTTTATTTATTTAGAGAAGGTGTTGGTTATGTGTTAGAGTCTGAAGTTGATCTGGCTACAAGTACAGTGTACACTTTTAGAGTTATTATTTATTTTATGAAAATTAATGTTTTCAGTCTTAATTTTATTGTAAATGCTATATATTGTATTAATATCACTAATAAAATATTAGGTTCTTCTGTTGGTAACGAGCATTACTATAAAAATAACTTCTAATTTCATTTAGGTAGGTGTTTGTGGTGTTTGGAGACCTCAAAGTATTTTGAAACTTGACAGAAGGAAAACTTCGTTCCCTACCTTGACTTACTCAAAATACTCATCAAGTTGGACTTCTAGTTCTTCCAAGGAGGGATTTATCCAGAGGTATAATATAGTTATTACATAATATCTTTTTTATGTTACATGGTCTGGTTTTGTCAGAATTGTTGTATACTACAATCAATTATTATCAGTTTAAAATCATTCAAAATGATAACTGAACCGTTTAGCTGGATATTTGAGTTTCACTGTCAAGTTGCACATTTACAAGTACTCACACAGTTATAAGTCCTGAGGGTACTACTAAATAATTGATAGTTTGTTTACTATAACTGTATCCATGCAACTCTTTTAATACATTAATCAGGCCTGTAGTCAGGGTTTTTTGCGGGAGGGTGCGATTGAAGGAGGAGTTTGTTTGTGCGTGGCCTTCAGGGCTAGGGGCCCCAAGTTTGATCCTCAGTTACTGCACGTCCGTTTCGACTTTCTCTGATCAGTGTAGCTGTAGCTTTGAATACCAATGAAATTGAGAACTGACAGAAGGAGGGGGTAAAGGGCGCACCGTCAGCTTCCATTGGTACCAGCACTCTCTGAGAGCCGAAGGAACTGCCACTGTTAAATAAAGATACCTTAACCTTTAAGTTTACTGTTAAAAACTTGGACTAAAACAGAAGCTTGAAGTCTTCTTGTACCAGTATATCTAGCAGGCCACCACTTTTTATCCTTAGGCTAATCATTTGTTTGTTAGACCTGAAAAGGTTTGAACTTTGAGGTCTTGTTATATTGTTCATTATATCTTAACCTACTCTTCAAGTTTTTTTTTTAATTTCCAGACGGAAGAAAGCTGTTTTAAGAAATGCACTGCCTACGAAGTCTTCTGACATTGTTTCTAGGTATATTACAATTTAAGGCTTGTTATTAGTTCATTCGTATAAACTAACTAGAACAACAACTGCACTATTCGTATAAACATCCTTTCAGCCCTGCTTACTGTACAACTAACTAGAACAACAACTGCACTATTCGTATAAACATCCTTTCAGCCCTGCTTACTGTACAACTAACTAGAACAA
>JAOBAT010073868.1:0-12703 GCA_026413305.1 Hydrozoanthus tunicans | reverse complement strand
CAACTGCACTATTGAGAGTCTTAGATAGTCTGATATTAGTGGTTTAAGTTGCTTTTTAGACAGAAATTCTGACTGTTTATAGACTGGGACAAAACTAGGGTCACTCTAATTTTTTACCAGTGTTGTTATTTAGCCCCCCTAATAGGAGATTAATTTTCTGGAACTACAGTCAAATGTCCAAGAAGATTGGTGGATCCAGTCTTAAGCTTTATACTGGATGGATGAAAATTTTTTGTAATGCTGCATTCAAACACTGCATGACCTTAAACCTCAAAGCCATTTTAAGTTTCAACTACAGCTATTAAAGTAATTTAAGTAAAGGAGAAAAGATGCCATCACTGGGCTTCACAACTGTGTAGAGTTGATACTTTCACCATAAAACATAATGGCTGAAACTACACTAATATGCCTTGAATATCATTTTTCTTCGACCAAAAACTGTAGTGCATGGTGAAACTGATTTAAAAAATGTTTTCAGGTTGGTTTGATACCTGCATGATTGTCAAAAAAATGTTTGTTATAATTAAAAACAAATGCAGATTGTTGTCAAACTGTACCCAATCGCAAAAATACGAACATTTTTAAAAAGAACCTTTCACTAATTTTGTATAATTTTATTTATTGTTTAAATAAACCTAATTCTTTGTGTCAGTTAAGCTATTTAGTTTTCTCATTTTAGATTTAATGTGGTGAGGACCAAAAGAAAAGCCACACCAATCAGGGCTCAGGTAAAAGAGTTTCGATAAAATTTTACTAATAGTAGTAGTACTGTAGTAGCAGCATTAGAAGAAGCAGCAGTCATTCTTGCAGTGGTAGTATAGTAGTTGCAGTAGTGGCAATAACAAGCTAAGAGTGACAGAATTTCGTGTATTGCTGAAAGTTGTTATTATAAGTGTTTTATTCCATAAAACCCTGCTTTTGAGTTTTCTTTTGGAAATTATTACATATTGGTTTAACCAACCAACCGTAGACCATTTCAAACAGATATGAAATGTTTAATCTAGTTTTATATCTAATTGCATTTCTTTTAAAAAGAATGAAATTGATGTTAAATGATACAAAAGTCCAATTCTTTTAAAAGATTTCGTTTTCTCAATTTTTTTTGCAGAAATCTAACAAACTTGTAATGATTGGTGGTGTGGCTTACAAGAGCTCAGCTAACAAGCTGTCGAGGGCTCGTACAAATGAAGGTCCGCATGGTATGAAAGATTATATCTCAGGGTTCACACAGTCATGAAAAGTCATGAAAAGTTGTTTTCCAGGCCTGAAAAGTCAGGAAATTTAGGGAAATAGACAAAGGTCATGGAAAAGTCATAGAATTTTAATATTGGTTGTGGTTTTGCTTGAGAAAATGTGTGCTCTTAAAATTACCATACATGATGAATTCGTATTGAACTAACAAATGTATTCATTTTTAAGTGTTTGCTCTAAAATTAAGACATTACGCTGTTTGCCAGTGTCCAAAAGGTGTAATTGGCATGTAAGGTTGAAATGCTTGTTTTGTTGAATTGGGTTCTTTGGTTTCTTGAAATTTCTTAGTCATGGGAAATGGCATTTGGTCATGGAAAAGTCTTCAAAAAGTGATGGAGTTTGATTCCTCATTCTCTGTCTATTCCTGACATAGCTGGCAATTTACCTGTGGTAAATCACTGTTCCGAAACCTATGATAGTTTATTTAAAAAAATTGGAGTGGGTAAATAAAGACTTCATACTCTTGGGTTTATTGTAAAAAGAAGAAAACATTACTACTAGACTAACATTGTGTTTAAACATAATAATTAGCGTGCATTTTTGAATGAAAGGACGTATTTTAATGAAATCAGCTGGGATAAATTGATAACACCATTCAATGCTAGTATTTGAGGTCAAACTACATTATAAAGTATCTTCGTTGTTGTTGGATAGAATTTTGTAAAAAAAGGATTTGAAGCACCTGATGTCCATTGTAGGGAGGTTTCTGTCTTGTAGAGAACTAAGTCACGACAAAATGGTTTGAAAGCGGCAGTGTTCGGATTTGCTGTCTGTTACATGATGGAGTTGTCCGTGGAAGGTGTTAGATAATTGTGTAATTTTCATAGTGTTTCTGTTGTAGTCACTAAACAAGGAGCATCCACAGTGGCTGATTCTGGCAAACGACGGCGACGACCAAGTGTTAAGAGGGTCGTAATTCGTGGAGTGACCTATGTTGAAACAAGTGAAGGGACTCTGGTTAGAAGCCAGCTTCCAACTGCTAAGAAAAGTGCAGCGTAAGTATGAAAATAAGGGGAACTCCTGATGGCAGATTGAACTCTGGGTGACAATGAGAATATCTTTAACCAAAGGGTAATGCCCTTGAATGACATATGCATTATAAACACAACATATAGATTCAAGTAAAGCCTTGCCACAGGAAACGTTTCACTGGTCTACAGCATCAACAAAGAACCCATAAACTCAAAGAATGGAAAGAGAAAAAATCTTTGACCTCGGTGGGATTCGAACCTACGACTTAGGAAATATATCTATGTTGCTCCAACTGAGCTGAACAGGGTCGAGCTAGCTGGGAGTTAAGTCGTGGGATTTTAAGGGCAGTTGGGCTCGGCTCGAGCCTAGAAACAATAGGATTGTTGTCCTTGGGTGGCATATGTGTAAATACTAGATTTGAGTTGGGTCTTTCCACTGGAAACAGAGAATATCTTTATTTGTACCCGATGCTCTACCTTTTTACAATTTTTTGTACTTATTATAGTATTAATACGAATATAGTACAGGGCACATGAAAAAACAGTCATGGTCATCTCATCATGTACTCTTTGAAAGTCGTGAGCTATGAAAGTCCTGGTAGAAATAGATGCAAGGATATTGCATTGGCTCTGTCTAACTTTTTCTATCATTTATGAATAGTTTATGTAATGTTCCTGGTTTAAATTTTTCGTTTCTCACTTTTCTGTCCCGTCCGACTGCAGCCGGATTATTCAGCGTAGTTTGGAGAGAGCAAGGCTATCCAAGCTTAAGGCCAAGCACAAAACCAAATCACAGCAGTACTGTATGTTCTACAATCGTTTTGGTATGTGGTTAACTAGGTTTGGCAATTTTGTCTTTCTTTCAACAAAATTTAAAAGGGAGCGTGCGATATCATATCGAACCTGTTGCAGAACATTACTTGCATCTACAACCAGTCCAATCTCTACTTACCTGACCAGTGATTATTATTCACATGCCAGACTAAGTATTCAACTGACACACTATTCTTAACTTGACTCGGAAGATAGATGACTTCCACACAGGTTGTCGAAGCTTCAGCCACTTACATAACAGTCCATCTCAGGAGTTCACAAAACTAGACGATCTTATCATGCGATCTACTTTTACTCCATGGATCAATCCATTTACCTTTTTATATTGAAAACTGTTGTAAAAGTGGCATTCGAAGGAGTTCCTTATAGAATTACACTGTCTCACCTCTAAAACACAGTTAAAGGAAAAGCTGTGGTTGCTTACCAGTTACTCTGTCTAAGAAGGTCCTGCGGCAGTGAGAATGAACCTGTATTCTCAAATGTCCGCCAGCACTATGTTAAAATCAATTATACGTGCATCAATAAAACTTACAGGTACCCTGTTGGAAAGTAAAAATTATTGGTTATTGAAACAAGGTCTACGTTGTTCAAAGGCTTTCTTGTCTAAGGAAATAGTTACTGTTCTTGTAAAATATTGTTTAAGTTTTGCACGGAAAAATCTAGTCAAAGTTCCAAAACTACGGCTCAAACCAGTCTCTTTGAGGTTGGAAAAAAGAGCCTAGGTTAAGGCTTATCAGCCTTTAAACAACTTGGCTTAGAATGACTTCAATTATACACAAAGTTTATGTGTGTATATATTAAATATAAATTGAGAACCAACTATAACTCGTTAAGAAAAGTCTGGCTCAGACATGCACAGTTTGAACATGTTATAGATATTGAATTGTCCTGAAATGTTTCTATTCACAGGAAAGTGTAACAAAGGTGACAGATGCCCATATATCCACGACCCATCAAAAATCGCTATTTGTACCAAGTATGAAAGATAAATTTCTTTAAGTAAATATTTAGAATCTTGAACTCTGTAAAAAACATTTTTATTAACTTTGTTACTACAGTTCTGAATTGATTTATTGGTGTGTTTTAACAATGTTTTGGTGTCTTATTTTGAATTGTAAAATGCCTTTCCAGGTTTCTCCGTGGTACGTGCAAGAAAACAGATGGCTCTTGTCCGTTTTCTCATAAAATTGACAAAGACAAGGTAATGAGAGTCATAATTTAACGAACTAGACTCTTATTTTCAGATAACTGATAGAGCATCAGTAGGTGTGTTTCCATTGGTGGGCTTTGGTTGATCTTGTTTCGAGCTCAATTGGTAAAGCATTGATCAGTAGATGTAGTTTTTTTCTGGAGTCTGCGGCTCCAAATTCCACAGAGTTCAGGTATTTTCCACCTATTTCCTTTCGAGCTACCAACGTTTTTCACCCATTCGAAAATAACGGCTGCCCAAAAGTAGCGGCCCCCTTTGTTTGCAAAAAGGAGCCGCCATATTAAGAGTTCTTTGATATTGTTATTAAATAAGGAATCATTAGCTACAAAATATGTCATTGTACAAGCTACCATAGAATCTCAAATTGATTTTAACTGCTATCCAGATGCCGGTATGTCAGTTTTTCCTGAAGGGGAGATGTTCTAACGATGACTGCCCATACTCTCATGTCAATGTCAGCAGTAAAGCGGTAGTGTGTCAGGATTTTCTCAGGGGTTATTGCCCACTCGGAAAATTGGTAAGCTCTTTGCTTTTTGATAAAAATATTCTGTTATTCTAAGGTCAGGGTTGCAAAGCAAAGTGAAATTTATCAACTTTTTTCTCCGAGAAAATAAATTTTTAATTAGTCTTTTTTTAAAGAATAGCAAAATTATTTTAACAATTGGTTCAAAAGTTGAGTCAATGAAAATCTTATTGACAACGTGAACAAGAGAAAAGCAGCGGAGCCTAGTGTTTTAAATCCAAACGCAGCAGAAAATAAAAAGTCTGAGAGATCGAGAACACCACAGACGTCATACTCTCTTGGACGTCCGACCAACCATGCATGGGACCAAAACAATTTCACCAGCTCCCTGTAGCCACAAAACTATCATGTAAGTTTTTCTCACGGTCAAGCGGGTTACCCCATTCTCCGTGGTACCTTATCTCCATGTAAGCAGACCCAAAGTTAAAATACTAAGACACTTTTATTTAACACGATCACTGAACTCGAGTCCCAGGGTTGGACGAATCTTTGTTGGCCATTTAAGCAACTTGAATTTTTGTCGTAGTGCAAGAAAAAACATGTGCTACAGTGTGAAGAGTTCAGTCAGACGGGAGCCTGCCCACGTGGCAGGAAGTGCAACCTTATCCATCGTAAGAACACCTCGGGCAAACTGAAACGGAAATCATCTAGCACTCCTGACATGGAGATTGATCATGCAAATGAGGCTCCACCCAAGAAAAGACCAAGAAAAACGTCTGAGACTGAAGGGTTTTTACCTTTGGCGCAAGATGAAGGTTGGTAATTATAAAAGTATCAGTCACTAATTTGACCAAGGAGAGAACGTTGTGTTTATTTGCTTTGAAAGAAAAAACGAATTGTGGAGTGTAGACCGTTAACACGTTAGTGTGGCATAAAAATTTATTCATTTTATCGGAAAACGAGTCGAGATTTAACTTCAGCACATTAATAATAGTAAAGCTTTAAAGTTTCATTATGATTGGCCGCAATTTGGCTATGTTATGAAGTTTTGAAACTGGATAACTTTCCTAGAAAAAGTAATGTAGATGAGTGTCAATTATATATCTGCATTATTTTTAAGAAAATGTTTACGAAACTTTGCTCTTTTGCTAAAAGTGTACTGTTCAATGCGCTGTGTTTGATGCTGGCCACAGTTTCTTGATAGATTTAAAACAATTTTACGTGGTAAGAGTTTATCGCCGTCACTTTTAGTTTCGGTTTACCATTGCTCCAGGTCTTCTACCCTTGCTTTAGTTTGGATAAAAAGTGAGTGTTGCAATGATCGTTTGTTATTCGTTAATTTACTAACTAACAGAAGCTAAAGCAACAGGAACTGTGTTCCTTTCTAGACCTGGTTGTGACCTTTATACTTATGCATAGGAAGGGAGACCCGTGAAAGGTTCCTACACTTGGGCCATTTTAAGTTTCTTTGACAAGCATACAGGAACATTCAAAGTAAAAATAGTTTAACGGGTGCTTTATGGTTTGGAACAAGCCAACCGAAACTCTTCGAGGATTCAAATTTTTGTCCCCAGAGGAGACATTTGATAATAGCTCTAATTGCTGTAATGGTTTGTTACCTCCCAGATCTCGAACCAGCTGACGAACAAGCAAAGTTATCTGAAGAGAAAGGTAACATTCCGACATTTAATTACCTGCAATGAGAAAAATGTGAGAAGTGTAGTATAAATTGAGTTATTGAACTTTTGGGGGGAAGATCCCGAGTTCTGTTCTATTTAAGATCCAACAGCTTTCAAGGATGTTCTCCAAAACACTATCCTTGAATTTTGCAAATTTCGAAAAAGAAAATCTTAATTAAGCATTTTGTCTTCTTTGGTTTGACATTTTTACCTTTTAGCTCCTTGGAAATCGACCAACCAACCTGCAAATACTAATTATAGAACTCCAAACTGCTGTTACAGTACACAACGCAAACAGGTTGCTTAATGAAATATACTCGGAGTAGTGTATAGGTACAGACTGGATTGACCTTTGCCTTTATTTCTACAGATCAGACTGCAGTTATTCGACCGAATTTTCTTCCGACCAAATCAAAAGAAACGTAGGTGGTGAGAAAAAATATGGAAGCATACATTCCCTTAGACCAAAAAAAATCGAGTTAGTGTTAAAATTAATGTATTGCCGGTATATCTACTTTTCCACTAAACCTTGTTTTACATGTAGCTTTAATGCTTTTTGTTTTGTTAACTCGTAAGTGTAACCACTTTTTATATTGACGAAGAAACAAACGTTTGTCAATTACGAAAGTAATACCAATAGTTTGTTTAAAATGCGATAACACTTAAGAAATTCACATTTTTTCATAAGGAGGCAGCGTGACTAGATGGTTAGGTTAGAGTTAAAAACTTTGGCCCTTCCTAGGGACTCAATTATTTTTTTTTTGGGGGGGAGATGGTTACCACCACCATCCACCTACACTATCCCTTGTCTTGGGTAGGGGGAGGGGGGGGCACTTTACCCACTGTCACCAATTTTAAAGCTGATACGGGCAGAGGAGGGGGGGGGGGGTTGGGCTGGTGGACCACACCACCCGTTACCTCAACCTTCAAAAGTCGGGTCCCTAAGAAGGGCCAAAGTCTTGATCCCAAATCTTGTCCACCACCAACTGGTCTGCCTCTAAATAGTAAGGATTCTTAATTGTGTGATGTGTCCCCCTACAAGTAGGGCTATATAGTTTGCTACTTTATAAAGATTATTGATTTACAAATTTCAACTTTACCTATATTCTGATGCGAGATCTTAGTTGTAACTAATTTCCACCAACTTCCTTTTGAATCATCATTAGCAGCGATTCTCCGGTTTAGCAAAACAGTGCTGTGTGGATGGTAGTCTGGCAAAGTACAACCCCACGTTAACGCTGGCTTGATTTGGTCTGAATCGATGGTATGCTTTAGGTTGTATGTTGTTGTTGTGCAAGTAATTTGTTTTTTCTTTACCTTTTCTGCAATACGGTAACAAGCTGGCTGCTTACCTGTTGCAAATATAACTTTGATTTATACCCTGAGTAAGATTAAGTGCCATGTGAAACATATAGACGGCTTCCCTGCCTGTCTGCAAATGAAACTAATAAATAAAGTGCTAAAATGAAAAATGCGTTTCTTATGTTGTTCTCTTAAACACAACTTGGGTATGATGAAGGGAACTAGGCGCTTGGAAACTTTAGCTTGGTATAGTATCTTGGCATCACTTGGAATACTTTAGCCGGGTACAGTACCTTGGTATCAGAGGAAACAGGCGCATGGAATAGTTTAGCTGGGTAGAGTACCTTGGCATCAGAGGAACTAGGTGCTTGGAATAGTTTAGCTGGGTAGAGTACCTTGGCATCAGAGGAATCAGGCGCTTGGAATACTTTAGTTGGGTACAGTACCTTGGCATCAGAGGAACCAGGCGCTTGGAATGGGTAGAGTACCTTGGTATCAGAGGAACCAGGCGCTTGGAATGGGTGGAGTATCTTTGCATCAGAGGAACCAGGCGCTTGGAATGGGTAGAGTACCTTGGCATCAGAGGAACCAGGCGCTTGGAATGCTTTAGCTGGGTAGAGTACCTTGGCATCAGAGGTACCAGGGGCTTGGAGTACTTTGGCATCAGAGGAACTGGGCGCTTGGAATACTTTAGCTGGGTACAGTACCTTGGTATCAGAGGAACCAGGTACTTGGAATAGTTTAGCTGTGTACAGTACGTTTGTATCACAGGAACCAGGCGCTTGGAATACTTTAGCCGGGTAGAGTACATTGGTATCAGAGGAACCAGGCACTTGAAGTACTTTCGTTGGGTACAGTACCTTGTTATCTTTGGCTCAGTCAAAGTTAGTGCGTTCCCGAAACGGAAAAACAAAATTAATGAGCATTCTCTCCTCCCTTCACTTCTGACTTTCGAGCGTTTTTTAAAATTGTTGTCACTTTTGCAACATCCGTGACATTGAGCTTGTTTCAAATATTAAAAATACCTAATCCTTTGGAACAATCCTTTTCTTTCGCCTTTTTTGTTTCAAGTTACCCGTATTGTTGTAAACATTTTCTTAAGTTAAAAATAAACAGCAAGTTCCCAGTTTTATAAACATAGGTAACGTCATTTTGAAAATGTTTACAGACGAGGTAATTGTTTCTGTTACAACCATTCTTCAAGGAGGGTCTGTGTGTATAAAGTAGTTGTTATGGGTAAATTGCTGTTCATAAGCTTTCTGGTTGCGTTGCAACTTGTACGACTCGTAAGCAAAGGGGGTAGATATCTGCTTTGGCTAAGTTTTATACCAATTTTGTCCAACGTGCACATGAATTTTGTAAAAAGTGGAAAGACACTCCCTTTTATCTATATCATATTTAGTGTCAGAATCCCATGTCCTGGACCTGTAGGTAAGTTCTCTCATAACTGGCCCACTAAGCTCTTGTTCTTGTAATTTGCAACACTGGGTGTGACATTTCAATACTCAAGAATAAAAAACGTTTATCAAATGCGTCAACATCTCCATAATTAATGACCAAAGAAAGTCAGAAAGAAAATCCTATCGTCCTAAAAGTCTTTATGAAGCTCACTTTTCTCATTAGATGAAAAGTAAACTCCTTTAGTAATAGTAATTTTCAAAAATAAAAGTTCTCACTGTTCCTATAACATTTTTTAGGCTTGAAACCTATAATGCTGACATAGCACGAGGCAGAGACAATTTTATTATCTCGAAGCAACATGGATTCTATCTACAATAGTCATGTTGTTATGACTTGAATCAATGAATTTCCTTACCTTCTTTATTTCGATAAAAAAAATTTACACCAAATCTACACAACTCAGTAAAAAGATATTTAATTTATAACTGCCTGTAATTCAGATTTCTATACGTGTTTGAGTTTGATCACAAACTCACAAAAATTTTGTCGTTCTTCACACCTCAAACAACACTTAGCAGAGCTAACGAATCGTCCAATAGGACAAGTTTGAGTGGCACAAGTTCAGTTTTTGTACAGGAGGTGCTCATTTCAAGCCAACTAGCTGGGATTCTGATTTTCCCTGCATGTAACCTTCAAGAAACTTGGCGTGCCATTCAACTGGGAGAGCACACGCTTGGACTGCTGGATCGCTTTTCATAGCTTCAATCCATTTCTTAAGAGCTGGGAGTGGAATTCCTTCAAATACAGCAAGCAAAACTTTCTTTATTGGCAGTCGCTCAAACCAAGGCCAGATCATGTAGTCAAGCATTGCTGGCTTTTCACCTGAAATCAATTAAAAACAACATTGAAGCGAATAAGCTAGTAATACTTTTTGTTGCCCTACTTGAATTGGCATGGTTAGCTTAGAAAGGTCCGTGCCAAGCTAGGTCACCCCGTGTTGCACTGAACGTGATATATATATGCAGTTAATATAAGTGTGTGCATAATGGGTATCTGCAAAGGACTTTTGTCTTAACTTCTTGTTCAGTATCTAGTTTCCTAAAACAGAAGAGTGAAAGCACCCTATAAGCTTCAACATTGTACCAGATTATTCGTTTAACCAGGGAGGTGTGAGTGACACTTGCACCTCCCTGGTTTAACACAGGTTTACCAGACTCGGACTGTCAGACGTACAATACTGACCACCCCGGGCCCATACCTCGCCCAGTTGAATAATTTATTCATTCTAAGTTTTATCTTTTTGACAGGCAATGTCAAGCCCTATGTTTGTTAATAACTGTTCTTTTTACAACCTCCAAAAAACACGGATTTCCTGGATGCCAGCTCTTTTTCATACAGGTTCAACATCTTGACAAACTCCTCTTTGGCTGACTCATCCTCCTCAATCTTCTTGTACGTCAAAGGCACAAACTGAAATAAACTCATCATATTGAGATTTTAATGTCATTCAACTCAGTCATTCAACTGTACATGCAGTGCTCAATGTTACCCTAGTAGGGGGTATAATCAGCAAGTCGTTTTAGACCTATCTCATGGAGGGGAAAGGGGGGGGGGCACAGGCGGTAAATGTTACAGTTTGTTGTAAAATCTGAGATTCCTTTTCAAAAGTTGCTGTTGTTAGGCAGAAAATATTGGGTATGGGGGGCCTGGCCCCCCCAACCAAATTATTGGGGGGCATCCCCCCTTGGTTCCCCCGCCCATCTACCCAAGCCATGGTCATTAATCAAAAAATAAATTTCCAAAAAAAGGAGCATAGAAGAAGCAGACATGACTGCATGTAATACATTTGATGAAAAAAAACCAACATTGTTAAAGCTATAATGTCTCTAATCATCTTCAGTTGTAAGAGACTAAATTTATATGAATTACTTATAAAGAGTTAGATAATGTAATTAATTAAGGCAAGTTTTCTCTTTTGGAAGAATAAATTATACTTTAAATTTTCAAAGTGGCTTTGTTGGATAACTAACCTTCTTGCCAAAGTTTTCAATGAGAATTCGCTGTTTGTTTTTCTCAATTGGATCCTTGGGGTGCAGAGGTTTCTGAGGATAAGCATCTTCGAGGTACTCTGAGTGTGGCCAGGAAAAAAGAGTGAGCTAATTAGTTTTGAATCATGATAACTGATATATAGTTACATATATATATTCTCAGTATTTACCAAAACTGATATAATTTATACATAAATATATTATCAGTATCTTCAAAAACTGATGTAATTTATATATAATATATTCTCAGTATTTACCCAAACTGATGTAATTTGTATAATATATTCTCAGTGTTTACCAAAGCAACTGATATCCATTTTCACAAGCTCTGATTGATTCCTGTATGTAACTACCCAAGATCATGATTGATAGAAGCAAAAAAAATTTTTGTGGGAGGGGGGGGGGCACATTGGAAATTGTAATAGTTAGGTATAAAACCCGAAACTCCTATTCAAAAATTGCTGTTGTTAGCTGCCCACAAAGATTGACTATTGATTATTAGGCAGTAGTCAAAATGGTATCATGTTTCCCCTCAATTACAGATGAGAAAATTCTGTTTTAAATGAAGTTAAGATGTTCAAGAAAAAATAAAAGGAGGAAAAAACTTGGCTTTTTGGCTTTTAATGGTAATCATAGAACTATTTGTTTCTTTTAGAATTTTCTGAAAATTCATGACATGCTCTCAATAAATACTGAAAAACTCACAAAATGGATGGAGCCGGCACATGGTCAAATGAAAAAAGTTTACATTATATCATTTCTTTGACAATAAAGTGCATTTTTATCCAAGTGTATTGGTAAATACTAAAACTGAAGTTGTACTGTCCTCAAGGTTGGCGGAAATATATACCTTGATGCTTCATGTCTTGGTAAATTTCAGCCACTATTCACCACCCCTTTGGGCGATAATTATTGTCCAATGTACTAAATAAAGCTAGTAATAACTCACATAATTATAGAATTAATTAAGTGAAACTTAATAGTGGTAAAAAAATAATTTACAACTGAGTTACTTTTATTTGCAAATGATGAAAATTCATAACAAGCTTAAACTCAGGGATCATGCTTTGCATTTCAGTTGGCAAACCAGCAAATCAAATGACAATATTTTCCTCTTCCTAATACAAAAATAATTTTTCCTTTTTGTCTACTTATATTCAGTTAAAATATATTAATATATAAAGTTATACGTGCCATGTCACTGCATTGAGACACATACCACAACATATTAATGACTCGTAGATTGTTCTTCCATCTGGAAACTCCATCACAGGAACGCTACCCCCTGGGTTTAAGTCAAAAAACCAATCTGGTTTATTCTTAAGGTTTATGTTTTGACAATCATATTCAATTCCTTTTGCAGCCATCACCAACCAAGGCCTCTGTTGAAAATATGACAAAAGTGAATATCACTCCAAAAATTTTGTTATAATAACTATGTGATATATGGATACTAGCGAAGCAGTATCCTAGCGAAGCAGTTTCTGCCAGCAGTTTGGCTGCATTCAGAGCAGCCGCTTTGCCTGCCATAAGAGCGTTGCAGG
>JAOBAT010073857.1:0-21146 GCA_026413305.1 Hydrozoanthus tunicans | reverse complement strand
GCTCTGCCACCCACCCACCCCCCGGGAAATGTTAGTGCTTTATGTTTTTGCTTTCATTTCAAATTTTTGAAAGAAAATACGACAGAATATCTCTTATTTACAATGTGGATCTCCTTTGAACTTCTTTCTTCTCTTGATGATGAAAGAAAAAAGACTTGAAATAGTTATATAAAGAAAAATTAGCATGAGCTATGATAATTTGTTCATCAGTACGAGTTCCAAACTAAAGAAGTTTCATTTTTACCCAGTTTCTGGACAGCGTTTTAATAGAACGATATATAATACCATAATAACCTCTCTTTATTGAATTAAAATGCGTATTTCAAAGCAATTTGTTTAAAAACACTTATGTCTACCACCCCAGGCCAGATCGAAAATTTGACTACTTTTGACCCCCTTCCCCCCTGGAATTTCCTAGCCGTGAAACCCTCTCCCCTGGAAATTCCGATTCATTCCGGTTAATCTTGTAATTTTGTAAACTTTTTCAGGAAGTTCGTGAATCCTCAAGAAAGGGAGAAAACGGTCTTTCTATTAAGGTACGTTGATCTAAAACAGTTTTTTGAATTGTGGTTAATTAGTGCAGTAAATAGCTGCAAGGCTGTCAAAAAAGTCAAAACGTTTTGTGTTAACAATAAGGGCTAATTGTTGGTACATTTTGACTGTTGGTCAAACCATCCTTGTACACTGAGGAAATCATTCTTCTATTGGTATGATATCTAGAGGTTCTCGTGGCATTAGTTAGGGGCCAAAATAAGCATTTTTAGTATTTTTAGTTATTTTCAGAAAAAAATCTGAAATCTCTCTACAGTTTTTTTAATTACAGGCTTTCAAGTGATCCTACTTTTCCTACTATTTCCTACTTTTTAGACCTTTCTCCTATTATTCCTACTTTTGTCTCGAAATTCCTACTATTTCCTACTTTTTCCTACTTTTTATAAGCCGCAATTTCAACAAATTGTGCAAGGTTACAGGTATCATGCAGGAATAAGAGTAAGCTATGCAGGTGTTCAGGGTTAAAGCCTGGACTGCATGTCGCAAGGAAGAGTTCTTGACGAACAAATCAGTTCATCTGGCATGTCCAGTCCAGATGGCTTACACTTATACCAACTGGAAACGAGTCACAGGCAGACTAGAAGCAGTTCATCAGTACTTCTTCAAAGATCTGTAGTAAAGGCTGCATTCTTATTCCTTCTTCTAAGCCCTCAGTTGTCCTACTTTTCTCCTACTTTCCCCCTCGAAATCCTTCTTTTGTCCTACTTTAAAAAGAATTTTGGTCCTACTTTTCTCCTACTTTTTCACCTGGGTGTGCTTGAAAGCCTGTAATTATGATTAATTATGATTAATTAGTGCGATAAATGTTTTTTGTTAACAATAAGGGCTAATTGTTGGCAAGATTTGACTGTTGGTCGGATCATCCTTGTACACCGAGGAGATCATTCTTCTATTGGTATGATAGAGATTCTCATCGCATTTGTAAGGGGCCAGAATCGGCGTTTTAGTGCTTTTAGCCCCTGGTTTTCAGAGAAAAATCTGACTTGTCTTTTTTACCAGTTGCAAACAATAGGCAATGATAAAACAAAGTCAGTACTGGTGCACCAGATGTCAGACCTCCCCATTGGAGAAGATGATCTTAAAAAGGTAGGTATGCAGCCATTGTGGGTTCTGTTGATTTTAAGGAGATCCATTACCATTTAGAAGGGTTGGGGTTGAAAACATCTTAGCGCACCTAGTCAGTATGACTCAATGGTCCCATAACACTCTATTCGCGTTTCGCAAAGTCTAATTCGTAAATTATAACTCACATCACGATTATTTTAAAAAGTATACGTAGGATACATATGGTAGATGAAACTTTCAAAATATTACGGTAGCAATCCAAACGTTAAGAATGGTTTAATGACAGACCAATTTTCTCGTTCGCGATTGAAAACAACATCGTGATCAGTGTTTTTATTTACTAAATCCGGCAATAAAAAAAAAATTTATGTTATCGTCGTCTTTTTCATAACTGATTACAAAGACCCACATTTCAATCGTCTTTGGTCGTGGTAGTTGCTAGATACTTTAGTTATACTAAGTCTTGCTCTTTTTATTAGATGTTCTACTGTCAAATATTTATCCTGACGTGATGAAGTCGTGCAAACTGTTTGCATGGCAGGTTCTTAGGTAATTTTCAGGAGACGTCTTTTAAATGTCAGTCTTTTAGTCTGATTGTTTGAACTGGGAATCTAAGCTTTTTATTGTTTTCTTCGTAGTGCTTAAATTTCATTTTAACTACAGCAGTTCGTGTTCTTTTTTGTAGAAACTTGAAAAGTTGGTTGCCAAAAGACTGTCAAAGGAGATAGTAAGTGTTCGAACTGCATTATAGATCAAAATTTCCCTCTGTAATTAGTCTAATAGAATCAGCAGTTAGCAAGATAAAACAGGTCAAACCTCAGTAACAGGACCCCTGTGCGGCATCAATGAATTTCCTATCCACTGAACTATCCACTTTTGCTATAGATCAGTTATGTTTCGTCTTTGCAACAATGCTTTGAGTATGGTCCATGAACAAATCATCCATTTTTCCACCTCTTTGAAGTTACAACACCAATGGACCTTTTTCAAGAATGGCGAAGATTTTAATATTCTTTTGTTTTCATTGAAATTAGTCCCCGTAGCTTTGCTCTTGAGTTAAACTATCAAAAGAATACTATACTTAAAGCGCGGCTGGTGTGGCTTATTTGAATGCACACAAAAAAATATAGGAATCGCCACCTTTTATGATAAAAAAATTCTATTTTATTACAAGTTCTAAAAGACAAAGACGTGGTTAGTAATGCAAGAATGATTTTTATAATTGGTATATACAGTCAACCTCTCTAAGACGGACACCTTCGGGACCGGCCTCAACTGTCTGTGTCAGAGAGGTGTCCGTCTAATATAGAGACTTAAATATAGTAAATGAGAAAACGCATGACAGGGACCAAGATTTGGTGTCTGTTTTATAGAGGTGTGTGTCTTATCTGGGTGTCCGTCTGGTGGGGTTTGACTGTATGCACAACTACAATTCTGTTAGATTAATATGAATAAAGTATGTGCTCTGATATTTGGACGACTAGCGTGATCTCTATTTTATTCATCACCAGGATCCCATGAAGTTTGCTATCTTGTGCTTCGAGAGGTGTGGCAACTCATTTCCAGATCAAGAGGTAGTGTCGGAGAGCAGGATCTGCCCAGCAATTTGGCACGCCGCTACTCCAACTGTAAAAGAACTGTGTGTTGATGCCATACTAAAACATCTTGCTCAAGGTAAGGAAGGAAAGGGCCAAATGCGATTTTAATACAACTCGGGAACAATTTTCAAAGTTCATACGCTGTCAACTGATAATACAATACAATGGAGAGGGAGATAGACGTTACATATTAAACTGTATATACAAGAATTAACTATAAGTAGAATAAAGACTACATAAGAAAATAACCTTTGACTGGAAGTGTAGATTTTGAATTTTAGTTCATATAGTACATCTGTACTTAACACTTATTCTATTTCAATTGAGGTGGATAGTGGCAGAATATCTATTGAGCGACGAAGTATATACCAGCGAGGCAACTGTTCCTTTCAAGAAAACGAAAGAATTTCAAGAAAAAAAAAACACTTTTACTTCTTGAATCACTTAGCATGATGACCGACGCGTGAGCAGCCTAACATATGTGACAAACGTGTTTTGACAGTTTGTCAACGGTGCAATGTCGCAAATGGCGTAAAACCGTGAAATTCTTTAGGCTGTTTCAATGTTCTCGTGTTTTCAGAGGAAACTTTTTCAGTATGGTAATCCCAAAAGGACGCGAACCGACTACTTCCGTTCGTCATTTTGGTTTGGTGTCATTATCTACTATTTCGGAGGGAAATATTGTCTGATAGCTATTATTTCTAAACCAATCAAATCGCGCGTAGCCGAGCTGGCATATACTAAGGAGAGTTATTCTCTATCCTCTGCATCAGAAGCGAAGAGCTTGCTTAAATGATCAGTAACGTGCTATAGGGACGAATCCAGACAATGAGTGAACGCACCTCAACAAAGCCACCACCTGTAACTGTATTATTTTTTATGCCATCCGCCGAATATACAGTCAGGGGCCTGGAAAGCTGCTGAATATTCTGTGGTATCGCCTAGATGATAAAGTATCCCGGCAGTCTTTGCACGCGTCAGCTGATAGCAGAATCTTGTAGCTGGGATGTGGAACAACCTAATTGTGCATGTTTTCTTGTGGATACAGTGGAATGTGCTACCCACCTCATATTGTTTTAGTTATACTCATTTAATTTAACTTTATACGTTCCACAGTTGCTACAAGTCCAACAACTGTTGAAGAGGATCTTTGGTCGGACTTTGTTCAGAGTCAAGAATCACAGGCGAGTTTCCCCGACCCCATCGGTTTTCATGTTCTTAATTTTAATTTATTTTTTACATCGGCAATATTTATTAACTACATTGCAGTTTTGAGTACAACTAAAACAGGTTTCTTGACAAAACTTGCCCTGGTTAAACGTGAAAGTAGAACTGCAGCCGAGTAACGTTAGTTGATGTCTTACAGTTAACCATTTTTTCAAAGTAAGGTTTTACTGTTATCTGTGCCAGAGTTTCCAGACCTTCTCAAACGATCGAACACCGTAGAGCTTTATAGGGTTTGTAACATATCGAAAACTTTGTGCTGAACAGTCAGGCTAAATCTGTTTAGAGAGTAGTTTGAAATTCTCAAAACAAAAACCCATCGAAAGCAGCTTTCTGAAAGTTGGTTTTACAAGTCAGCATTAGGTTGTGTTTGTAGCAGGAGAATTAAAAAAAATACAATAACCATTACGTCAATCGTCATCATTTATATTTCGTCTTGAATATTTTACTCCAAGACTTTTGTCTTGCTGGGACGAAAAGGTTTGAACCAGATAAAAACCAGGGTTCGTCCGGGTCCTCAAAAACCTTAAATGTCCTTAATTTTCTCTTTCCAAAATTTGAAGCCTCAAAAGTCCTTAAATTTTACAAAAATCGGTCATGGTCCTTAAAAAGTCCTTAAATTTTTACTTTAATTTTCTTTGTTATGATGTTTCGATAAATCTCAACAATACCCGGGAAATGCATTTTCCAAGAATCTTGGCTCGAAAGGGCAGAATTTACTGGGTGGCTTCAAGCAGTACCTGGAGACCCATACAGTGCTTCGTGCAGTCTTTGCCACAGCATCGTAAAAAGTCATGTTTTAGGTCAGTTCTGGTGGTTGTTGTCCCATGGCTTAGGTCCTCAAAAACCAATAATCTTACCTTAAAAAGTCCTAAAATAGTCCTTAAATTTTGCTTTGAGAAAAGCGGACGAACCTTGAAAATTTCATTCTTCATCTGCCAACACTTTATATCAAATAAAGTTCAACAGCTGCCGACAAAATGTGCATTGCTCGAAACGAATACTGCACCGAGTATCGCATCACTCAGGGCTTTACTGAGGCTCTGAACAAAGACATCGGGTTCCTATGATTCATATGTGTTGCCAGACAAAATTGTGCAATCTGATTGGTTGCTGGGAAAGAAGAATTATCTTATAACATCCGTGGACATTGCTCACACTTTTGTTTTTTATCGCTGTTTTTTATTTTTATTCCGCTCCCTTTTTTGAAAATTCGAAAAAAAAACTTTTTTGTTAATTATTAACCTCCATCACTCGATCTTTATATGGAAATCTCGGTCTTGTGGTAAAATCTTGCTAGGTACAGTCCAAAAGCCAAGCTCTCTGTCTGACAACTCCTGGTAGAATCCTTGATTTTTATGCATTTGTTCTTACTAATCAGCTAAATACTTTCCCGAGTCTAAGTAATTAGGTAATATTTTAGATTAACCCCAGTAGTTAGTTAGTCTAAGTTAATTAGCTAATATTTTCCCGAGTCTAAGTAATTAGCTAATATTTTAGATTAACCCCAGTAGTTAGTTAATTGCCATTCAGAGCCTGTATACTTTATACAGTATCTGGGAACATTCAGTATGCCTGACCAATCATTGTAAGACTTCTTTTTATTGACTCTAGAGAACAATTTCGTTGCAGACTCCATGTCGATACTTTTTGTCCTGTCTCGGGGGCTGGTCACGTGACGGCATCACAGTCTCCAATGAGCTGCTGACCCAGTTGCTAGAAAAGGGAAAAACTGACGAGCGCATTAAGGAGACCTTCCTTGAAATGGTTAGCTACAATTCGTGTTTGATATTAAACTGCAGTAAAGTGTGTATATCATTATCTGGCGGAACTTAGTTGGCTAGAAAGGTTTTTTAAAAAGAAGAAAAATGTCGTTTATTTTAATAACAACTTTCTTTTGGTTTCTGAGGTTTTTCAAATATGCAAGTTGCCAAATATGTGACGTCAAAATCGGAAATCCAAAGAGGAAAGTTAGACGGCAATCTTTATTTCTCCAAGTAACAGATCAATGATCCTGAAACTTTGCACTATAAGATAATTACAAACTCGCAATAGAAATTTCAGCAGTTTTGTAATTGTTTGGAGAAAATAGAGCTTCCATTTATTTTTTAACACCTTGAAAAAGTTGTTTTAGAATATAATGCAGTACATACGTGTTCTTTGATCTGTAAATTTTCTTTTAAAATATTGGAAAGAGAGTCTCCAATGCCGGTCGACTAACTGAGATTGTATTTTCCTACAAGGTTGCCATCGGAGGGAGGCAAGTTGAAGGCGTTCAGAGGTAATAAATCTTGTGTGAATTCTATGTGCAACTTCGGCTTAGTTAGTAACAACTCTTACCGCCAAGTTTAAAGAGCATATGACACGAAATCAATTTTCAAAAAGTATAAGTACTATAAAAAACGTTGAAACGATGAAAGCACGCCAAGATACGGCGTGTAGAATTTTGAATTTTTCCCGCTAAACGTGTTCCTTCAAAAGACCAACAAGATGACGTAACAGGTCACATGCGTCTCTTCTCAGTCCATCTAAAATGGCGCCATCAAGTAAAGAGATAAGTCGATTTTAAAACATCCGTAACTGCTAGAGTTTTCGATAGAAACTCTATTAGTTACAGATATTTTGAAGTCGATCTTACTATTTTTGTTATTGTTATTGTTATTATTGTTATTTTTATTATCATTGTTATTATTACTGTTTTAATTTTGTTGTTCCATTTTCACAAGACTTGACGAAGTGTTGGTGGAGTGCAGTCATACATTCAGAGGCCTGGAGACGCTCCTTTCACAGGTGTGTACTGCCCTTGAGACTACGGACAACTCGATTAAAGAATCATTTCCCCATAAAAATCGCTGCAAACGTTTTGCTACAGTTGTTTTGCCTTTTGTTTTGACAGCCCATCATGGTGGATTGGATTGCAGCTGTGCTCGAAAAGGAAGCCAAACAGAGTCTTAACGAACTGGTGAGTTTTATAATTGCATAAGAAGTACATGGCCACTCGCAAGGAAGTTTAAGAGCGAGGTTCTTCAAGAAACTCGAAATTGTAATAACAAGATGCAGTGCATTAAAAATCCTTTTAACATTAGGCATATTATTTTTAATTTTTCAGTTTCAGTTTGATAGTGCCAAATAATATAGACTAATCCAGGCACGGGTCATTTTGTTACCGTGTCATTCGTTCTAGCGTACAAACATGGGTAAGCTATTTGGGAGCACTTAGCTGCTTTTAAATACATGACTTGAAAATGAAATAAACTTCTACACCCCTAGGTCCGGGAATGACTCAAAAACAGTTCAATAGATTGTAAAAATTCCTAAGATTTCCCCTTACCCCTCCCTCCCCTAGCCCCACGAATTATTGTGAAATAATTACATATAGATAAACTGTAAAAATTTCCCAGGATTCCCCTAATCCCCCATCCCATAACCTCCTATTATTAACTTGTTTCGTTCCAACCGTTTTAAGGGTATATTCTTTCAAGAAAAGTCGATCTTTTCGTCATACCTGAAGATCACGACTCTGGAAGCCAGAGTGAACCCAAAATCTCGAGCATCAGAGTGTTTTCTACAGTTGCCTCGTTTCCCAAGAGCTTTGCAGTCTGACGTTGACCACGTTCAGGTACTTTGAAATGCGTTTGTTCAATTTTGTAGTCTCTTTTAACCCTCGATTTAAGAACAAAGAAGATTAATTCATGCTACTCGAAGTGACTTTTCTTAAACTAGAACAGAACGTAACCGTCTGCAGTTTCACCATGGAAATTCTGTTTTTCATACGCATTTTTTAGTTTTTTGTTTTTTTTTAACCAAATGTTAATGTGACTTTGAGAGATTTCCTTTAAAAAAATAGTGGTGTTTCGACCGTAGTCTGCTCATCAGGGGGTGGTATAGATAATTTATTTCTTTATATACCTTTCTACCAGTTCTAGTGCTGGCATTCGATGAGTGGTGTTAAGAAACTGTTTCACAGTCGTGGCTGTTACCTACAGGGTTCGTACGGGCCCTGGAAATCCTGGAAAACACTGGAAAATATTTGAAGCCCTGGAAATCCCTGGAAACCCCTGGAAAAATCCTGGAAATTTTCCGCCCCGGAAAGTTTCATAGAATCTTCTTGAAAAAAATAGATTTACCAGATGATGCATTGTTTTTCGTTTCAAGTAACAACTATTTTGTGCACGTCGTTGTTATATTAAGTCCAACAAATTCAAATTTTTATGACATTAATTACTAAAATGTTGTTTAAACAGGTGATTTTGAACGTTAATTTTTTCATTCTGGGTTTGAAAAGTCCTGAAAAAGCCCTGGAAAAAATTAAAATAGAGCCCTGGAAAACCCCGGATTTTTTAGGTTCTGAAGGTGTACGAACGCTGTGCCTAGTTAAAAGTAATAAATTACAGTCGAGAATTCGCGTTCTAACACTGATACCTTAAACCACAGTCGTCGCTCTAGCTAGATGCTTCTATTATTACCATTGTCACGGTTTTTTTTTTTTTTTTTGCACCTATACTTTGTACTTAAATAGTTCTCCTCTCAAACAATATGTCGATGTGATCCGTATGAGATATGACATCAGAACAAGCTCTATAGATACACCTGCAAAGAAGTCAGGGACAGGATCGACAATCTTGTCGAAATAGCTGGACAGCCGTTTCGGCCCATGTGCATGGTATTAGGGTTATATTATTCGTAAAACTTTGCGGTAGTCCTAATGTCTTTCAAACAGTTTTGTCTTTGAGTTTGGTAAACCCAATTTATAATTTCTCTATTAACCTTCTTCCTATAAAAAAGATACAAGACAGAATTCGTTCTCGGCCAATGGCCATGTTATTAATTTAGGTTATATTATTCGTAAAACTTTGCGGTAATTCTAATGTCTTCAAACAATTTTGTCTTTGAGTTAGGTAAATCCTATTTATAATTTCTCCTCCTATCAGAAAAAAATACAAGACGGAATTCGTGCATGCCAGAACATTGTGTACCGAACGCTGCTAAGAGTGCTGAAAACTGAGTCAAAAGAATCGTACGTATTAAATTGATTTTTACTTTTGTGTTTCTTGTACGCTTTTATTATGATTACTGTGGAAGCGGTTGTGATAACTGACAGGAAGTATTGCATGATTTAAGGGTCGTTGCGTGGCTGGCGGCAGTTGTTGCTACGAATGAAGGGCGCCTGGGTTCTAGTTTGGGTGCTGAAAATTTCCAGAACGTCTCAGCTGATGACGGTAAGTGTTATTTTGCTCAACTTCTTGTATTGGTAAATTCTCCCAACTAGAGCCCATACTGTTCATTAAACAGGGTTGGGAGAACTTCGCTATTCATCATCAGTTGTTTGATCAATTTTTTGCTTCTTCTTACCAAATGCCTTATTATGTATGTGTTATATAAAGAGAATTTGTATGTCAATAACAGACTTAGACTAAAAGGGTTAAGGAACTTCCAATTACCAAGCTCGGTGTTTTGTGTGTTTTATTTGTTAATATCCATTATGTTACAATTTAATAAGAACGCTAAGATTAGACAACGTTTCGTTGTCATCACGACAACATCTCAGGTCAAATTACTTTCACTACTTCGTTACATGCTAATGAAACTGTTCGCCTATGGCACAGCAAGATAACAATAGGTTAATGAAGACAAAAGAGCAAAATCGAGGTTGAATACAAAGAATGGTATGCAATTTATGACGAGTAAATAAAAAGAAATGCTGATGTTCAGAGTTGCAAACTAAAGTGAAACAAATTAAGCACTTTTGCTTGAATAGAGTCGGAATGTTTGTTAAGGGACAGATTCAGTTATTCTATAAAAACCATTTCAAAAGTTATACTATTGTTGTCTTATTATTACAAGTGTCATAGGTGAATAGTTTTTCCAACGATTTTATTAGCATATGTAATGAACTAGCGAAAGTAGTTTGACTTGACGATGTTGTCGATAACCTTAGCGTTCTTATTAAATTGTCTTTCAAAATGAACGTTCATCAATATTATTTTATATGCTGTTTTTCTAAGATGAAGAAGCCTTGTTCCATTCCACTTCTACCCAAAAAGTAACAATAGGAACGGATTTTAAAGGGCTTTTCTTTTTTTACCAGGTTCTGTAGAATTACGGTAGCCCCCCTCCCCCTGAAAGTAACTGCACTTTTTTTTGCCCTCCTATTAAATCTTGAAAGTAACGGCTTCCCGAAAGTAGCGGCACCTTATGCTGGTAAAATTGAAAGTAACGGGGCTCGTAACTTTTGGAGTTTTACGGTAGTCTGTTATGTTTACTGTTTGTTCATCGGGTTATGTTACATTGCAGGAACATGAGTATCAATAAAATCGACTTTTAATCTTCTTAATACGTGCCCTCTTGTCTAACAATTTCAACCAGCCAAAAATAACGGCTACCCGAAATTAGTATATATACAAACCTTAAATGGCGAAATTTGATTGGTTCGCTATCTCGGGCTATTGAGCATTATCCACTCGGGACAATGTTTGTGTCAAAGTGGCGACGGAAAATTTCCTATTTTACGACTATCACATGCATACGATGAAACTTTGCAAATACAGATAGCTAAAATTCCAGAAAATACCAAGAGCAACAAAACATGCACTCCATGCTTTCAAAGTAAAAAGCACTTTAATATTCAAACAGTTCAAACTAAAACAACAAAGTTGACAACTTTTCAAACAAACAAATGGTGCTCTTTGAAATGATGGTGGCAAACCAATGTTTATGTTTCGCTTCTTTATATATATTGTTACTACTAAAAAAAACGTACGCTGAACTAAGTTTTAACATCTAATCTTCGTTTTCAGGCTTCATGATTAATTTGTGTACGGTTGCTCTACAACTATGTGAACCTTTCTTCAAGAGTAAAGCCAACGAGAAGTTCATGAACATCGAAACCGACTATTGTGCCTCGGATACCTGCAGATTTCAACTTCGTAACGAAAACACTCTTCCTGGCGGACATATTGGTAGGCAATATTTGATATAAACTTGAGGAAGGATTTTACTGAATTATATAGTACAGTTTTTCAGTTAGATTTAGGCCTGAACCACACTGAACGCATCGTTTTTACCTAGTGAAAGCTAAACCAAAGGCTTGCATCCGCCCCAGCGTTTTGTATCGTTTAAGCATCGTCTAGTGCAGTTTTGAAAACAATCAAGTAAGCCCGAGCAGGACAATTTCGTTCCAATTCTGTTCTCTAACTCTCGATCATGATGATAGCGATTTCGAAAAGCTCCATTTTCGTACAACCAAACGTATCGATGCGTCTTCAGATGTCTTCGAATTTAATTTTTTTGGAATGTGTCCGTTTTCTTTGTTTTCGATCGTTTTAATGTAGTTGCAAGGTAAAAACGGATAGAAAACAATGCGGTTTTACATGAGAACGCATTAAGGTTGTTGGGGCCTTAGCGGTAACCCTCGTCCGTAACGTGCATCTGGTCCGAGGAGCCGGAGTTTGTAGTACTTTAAAGGTTTAATTGAAAGAGGGAGGGATATATTGGTGCACTAACAGGGGAGGGGTAAAGAATGCACTACGACAGAGAGGGGGGGGGGATTTAAGGTGCAACATTAGAGGATATGTTAAACTAAAAATAGATTTAAGCTGCAGTGCTTGTAAAGCAGAGGTCAAGGTTTCTTTAACTACTTTCGTTTATTTTTGAAAGTTTTGCCTTTTTACAGCGAACTAACATACAAAGGAATCGACTAACGTTTCTCTTATATGTATATAGGCACAGAAGAAAGTACGCAGCTGTATGAACGAGTTTTTCTACCTTTGGATAAGAGAGGTAAAAAAATATTTTGTCTTTCTTCCAAGAAACAATGAACTTGCATTTTCATGTTCTTATTGGTTCTGTTTTGCAGGAAATTACAGACTCGTAACAGAGATGTTTCATCTGACAACGAGAATTTTAAATATTGGTGTGATGCAAATAATACAGCACTACAATAAGTTGTTCAGGTAAATTTATATCACTCACATAGCAAGTAGAATACTCAGTCTTGCTTCCTATTTTTCCATTTTGATATTAAACTGAAATGTTCAAATCAACAGGAACTACGCTACTATGAATGAGATGAAGACTGGGACTGCTCAAGAGAAGGAAGCTTTAAAGCTCTTAGTGGTAAGGAATTTCATGAGATCTCTTGAAAGCGAGTCTAGATTTATTCACTCTCATGAGGACGAGGCTAGAAAGCTTTTGATGGTAAGGAGTCTCATTAGAGTTAGGCTAGAAAGCTCTTGATGGTAAGGAGTCTCATTAGAGTTAGGCTAGAAAGCTTTTGATGGTAAGGAGTCTCATTAGAGTGAGGCTAGAAAGCTCTTGATGGTAAGGAGTCCCATTAGAGCGAGGCTAGAAAGTTCTTGATGGTAAGGAGTCCCATTAGAGCGAGGCTAGAAAGCTCTTGATGGTAAGGAGTCCCATTAGAGCGAGGCTAGAAAGTTCTTGATGGAAGGAGTCCCATTAGAGCGAGGCTAGAAAGTTCTTAATGGTAAGGAGTCCCATTAGAGCGAGGCTAGAAAGTTCTTGATGGTAGCCTAGACTCTCATGAGAGCGAGGCTGGAATGCTTTTTGTGGTAAGGAATCCCATGAGAGCGAGGCCAGAAAGCTTTTGATGGTAAGGAGTTTCATGATATAGAGGCTAGAAAGCTCTTAGTGGTGAGAAATTTCACGAGAGCGAGGCTAGAGAGCTCTTAATGGTAACGAATTTCATGAGAACGAAGCTAGAAAGCTTATTATTTTAAGAAATCTCATGAGAGAGAGGCTAAAATGCTTTTGATGGTAAGGAAAATAATAAATTCGAGCACCACGTGAAATTTTCAGAAAAAAAATTTTCCATTTTTTGTAAGCAGACACTTAAAGCCAAATCCCGTTATACTGCAAAATTTCATTCGTTCCAGATATTAACTTTGCATCTTGTAAAAGTGCTTGCAGCCACGTTTTGTGTTTTGGAGATCATGACACGTAAAAAGCTTTACTAACCCAAGTGACACGTAAAAACCTTTTCTAACCCAAGTTGGTGTTCATGACACGTAAAAACCTTTTCTAACCCAAGTTGGTGTTCATGACACGTAAAGACCTTTTCTAACCCAAGTTAGTGTTCATGACACGTAAAAACCCTTACTAACCAGAGTTGGGTGGAAGAGGGGAGGGGGACAATGTGCTCCCAATCACCTCCACTAGCTTGAGTCGGGGACTAAAGGGGGAGGGAAGGGGGGATTTTTCTAATCTTTATGAAACAGGTCCAACGCCTGAAGGTTAGAAAAAAAAATTGCTTGATTTTTAATAGGCTTATCAAAAGCTTACAGCAAAATGAACTTTGTTGGAAAATATTCCAACCCCAACATGATAATAATACTTGTGCATTGTGGGTTTTGTGTTGCATTTTCTGCAGTTGTTCATTCACCAATGGGAGACGTGTCTACAGGACGATTACTTCATGGGAATCTGTTCACAGTTCTATGTAACGCTTGCGGCCTGGCTAAAGGGCCAGCTGAAGTACAAAACGGGCGATGTAAAAGAGCAGAAGGTACGTGTTCTGTTAACCCTTTAACCCCTAAGAGTGCCGAAAGATGAGTTTGTAAATTCTCCCAACTTAAGTCCTTAGTGTTCCTACGAGGAGTTTGGGAGAATTTCTTAATTCATCTTCCAGAGTTGTTGGTGGACGATCAAATTCATATTCTCAGTGCTAACCAGCTTGTTTTCTTTTGTTTACTGTAAGGAGAATTTAGATGTTGACAAATGCCTTAGGGCTGAAAGGGTTAATGTATGTTTAAAACGATGATTGTAATGATAATGATGGTGATGGTGATGACGAAATTGGAAAAGATAATGATAGTATAAAAAATGGAAGGGAAATGTTTTGTGAATGATGGTTAATGATAACTGTAATGATGATGATGGTAATGTGATGACTACAATGGAAGCAATAATGATAGTGCAAAGGAACAGAAGGTTAAGGTTTTGTGAATGATGGTTAATGATAACTGTAATGATGATGATGGTAATGTGATGATGATAACGATGGAAGCAATAATGATAGTGTAAAAGAACAGAAGGTTAAGGTTTTGTGGATGATGGTTAATGATAATTAATGATGATGATGGTAATGTGATGATGATGACAATGGAAGTAATAATGATAGTGTAAAAGAACAGAAGGTTAAGGTTTTGTGGATGATGGTTAATGATAACTGTAATGATGATGATGGTAATGTGATGATGATGACGATGGAAGCAATAATGATAGTGCAAAGGAACAGAGGGTTAAGGTTTTGTGGATGATGGTTAATGATAACTGTAATGATGAGGATGGTAATGTGATGATGATGACGATGGAAGCAATAATGATAGTGCAAAGGAACAGAGGGTTAAGGTTTTGTGGAAGATGGTAAATGATAACTGTAATGATGATGCTGGTAATGTGATGATGATGACGAAGGATGGAATAGTGATAGTGCAAAGACACGGAAGGTTAAGGTTTTGTTGATAATGGTTAATGATAACTCCAATGATGATAATTATGGTGGTGATGATGATGCTGATATTGAAAATGATAGTTTTTCGCTTTTAGAGAGACGAGAGCATGTCGCGAAGGGAGCAAAGGATTTACTCCAAAATTCCAGAATACTACCTGAAGGACATGTGCTCATGGTTTACTTTTGTTGCATTGAACAAGACACGAATTCTCAAAAACGTGGAGGTAAGTCGTTCGCGTGATCAAAACAAGATATAGGCGTTTTCTGCATACTAAACAACTGTATCTTATCGCAGAACGAAACAATCGTTTATTTAACTCCTTGAGTGTCGAGCGTTGCGTGCGAAAATTTATGTAGCTCTTGCATTTGTTTAATTTGTGAAATATCTTAAATTTTTGAATTGAATATAATTTACTAAAACTCAACTATATACTTTTGAATACGCTAACGAATTTTAAGAAAGGGAGTTGAGGGGCCGGCTTAGTCTGGTGCAAGCAAGACACACGAATTTTCACCAGCAAGTGATTATACCTATGTACATGTATACTCTATAGTGAACTGGACAAACCTACAAAAGACCTTTTCACGGTTTTTGTTAGTATTCTAACTATTAAACCAAGTCGCAAAACAGTACTTCGTCGCTACTAGTTGAAAGAGTGCTTTAGAATTAGTATATCTACCTAGTTTGGGGTTGAATAAAAGATAGATGGTGAAGATATGACCATGCAAAATCATTAGTTTTTACAGAGAAATGTATGTTGAGGAGCAAGTTCATGCCCCCCAAGATACAAATGTCTGTAAAATTTCACAATTTCACGGATCTGTGTAACCGCGAGATTTTTGCCTATCACCATCAAAAGCGGTATATGTTCAGTTGTAAGTTTTAGTAAAAGTAAAAAGTAATAACTTTAAACGATTTTGAATGACTGCAGTAATCGCCATATCTTTGGGATAGTTATTTGCCTTGTGAGAGAGTACCACATGACCGTTACTGACCAATAGAACTTAATCCTGCGTTTTCACGATAGAAAACCTTCTGAATGCAAGGCCACACCACTATCAATTCTACAGTATACCTTGCTGATGAATCCTAACTAGGACGAAACAGCTGTCCACGGTTGCTTCGTTCACTTGCTTAGTAGTTGTGAAACGGTTGTGCGCATGCGTAGGGTATTCGGCCATACCGTGGAACTAAGAGTAAGGTGGCTTTGCATTCAGAAGGGTTTCACGATGGTGTTTAATGTCGAGTTGTAAGAGCGTAATTTTTGCGACACTTCATCTCAACTGTGATTCTGTTGTAGTACTGCCAAGGTTTAATGTGCTGCATGACGCTACTACAACGAAAGGATCTTGTTCGAGGACCTGTAGCTGCAACTCGTGTTGTACAGATGATGCTAACCTTTGCACAAAGTACAGACAGAACAAAGAGTTCGCACGGGTACGTATCCGGGTAACTATATCGTTTGTAGCCTCCGCCTTTCGTGGTCTTTTTCCCATTGTGGGCGTCAAGGTGTGTTAGTCTTTATCTCCATCTTTTGTTGCTCATCCAGGAGAACCTATACTATGTCTTTATGTAGTATTCTATCATTCGTTCTTTTATTTTCTCATTCATTCCTTTATCCATTGATTCATGCGTCCGTAAATTCATTAAAAAATTCATATAAACATGCATTCATTTATTCATCCATTCACAAATCATTCATTCTTTGTCTGCCAATGAAATAGTGTTTACTTGTCAGAGACAAAGTAAAAACTACAAGATAGCAAAGATACCCAATGCTAGTCTCGCTTCCGATTCATCTAGCACAAGGGCTTCGAAATTCCCAATATTATCCTGAAGGAACTATTAAGGTGAAAGATCTACAAGTAGCAAAGTTCATTCACAAATCATTCATTCTTTGTCTGCCAATGAAATAGAGTTTACTTGTCAGAGACGAAGTAAAAACTACAAGATAGCAAAACCAATTATTATCCCGAAGGAACTGTTAAGGTGAAAGATCTACAAGTAGCAAAGTCCGACTCATTTCTGCTGTTTGGACGTTTTCCTAATTGCAAGATACATCAATACTAACGAGCTTCTTATTGAGAGAACAGCTAAAGTTTTACCAAATATTATTTTTCAGATAGGGTAAAATAAATTACGTCTCGGCATCGTACCAAGAAATGTAAGATTACTATAGTTATTAGTACTTAAAATTCGGAACCGTATGCAAGCCCTTCTGACCTGTTGTTTATTTATAGGTCAACAGCGGTCTTCACGACGCAGCTTCACTTTAGTTTATTGGACTTTAATTATAAGACGCTTAGTTTACAAGAACTGTAACCTGACACATTCCTGGCCTATGTGATATCTTTTCATTTATGCTAACTTAAATTCTTTTGCTTTTTCAGCAATCCCTTTAGTTCTTCGACTTGGGGAAGGTAAGTGCATCTGGCTCAATACGCTATTCATTCGGTCTGTGTGTGTGTGTGTGTGTTTGTGAAAGCGATAACATTGAATTGTAAAATTATCGTGCAAAAATGCTCCAAGAATCAGTTCAAATCAAGGCAAGCTTGATATCACACTATGTGAAGTTAAGTACTAATGTAGTAAATTCAAGGATGATTATTGCAAGTTATTTAGTAGTAGTTCTGTATCATTTGTTACGATTACCTTGCGATTATAGCTTTAGTGAGTATCAACTTTCATATATTTTTCAGCGGTGTGGAAGGAGAGATGAGCGCATGCGTGTACATGTGCCCGGTTGTACAAAAGGCCCTGGGCCGAGCTCTTATGGAGACCTACATAAGCGTTGATGTGGTGGAAGGACTCGATGTGGATAAGGAAGAGTTTGACAAGTTTACCTCCAGGTAGGTCAACTTATGTAAAACAGAAGCCATGGTTGTTCAGGGCCGATTAGCTCTAACCCAAGGTTAAATTTTCACAGAGACTGATTTGGGCTGTAATCTAGAATTGACAAGTTTTTCCGTTGAAAATCTAAACATCATTTAAGAAATCACTGCTTGATTTTTTTTTAACCCAGGGTTAACGTTAAGCAGTTTATCAACAACGTGGCCCAGGCTAGCAACAAATCATTCCCTAAGAAACAGTAAAGAATAGCAAGGAAACAGATAAGATAAATAAGTTTTACTACAGAGTTCTTCATTGGTGGGAAATTGCATGAAAATTATAACAGTGACATAGCAGCAATGCTGTAAAAAAAGTCATTTTAGAAGAAAAAAAATCTATTTGGTTTCGAAAGCTAAGAGATAACGTAACTTTTCTTTAAAGATCAAAACCTTAGTGTTTTATGCTAAAGCTAGGAATTTCCCAGCGGGTTCCAATAAGAATAACACTTTCAAAGACGTTCGGGGTTAACTTATTGTCAATAACCATTGGTGGTTTCGTGAAAAAAATTTGGCCCCCTTGGGTTCTCCACAGTTATCAAATATATGCTACTTGCTGTGTTACCTCTGGTGTAGTGGATAATTCACGTGGCTAATATTTGAATTGGAGTCCAGTCTTGGAGCCCCGAAAGCTATGTCTATCGAATTCAGGGATGGGGATCAAAGAAGAGGAAAAGAGCAGAATTTATTTCAACCTATGGAAACGTTTTCTATCATGTCAGGAAATTGTAGTTTTATCACCAACTCCGAGATAGGAATTTACTTTAGCTGTTATTTAGTAACAAAGTGATCATTAACTATCTGATAAAAAATACTCTACCAGGTAAATCTTGTTATCAGTGAAATTTGGTTTTAATTTACCTACAGGCTACAAGTAGTAAAGATGTTAAACTTCCTGTGGAAGAAGCCTGAAACTCAAATTTCAATACTGAGTGAATGTGGAAATCAAAGTTTTCAGGTATTGTTAAACGGTCTTGTGTATGCAGTTGAAACCCTTCAATGTTGCTAACATGACAACTGTTCAAATTTTGTGTTTTTAAAAGTCAGCATGTTGTTAGCTGTAAAACGCGCATTGATTGTTGCTGTAAGCACAGAGAGAGTTTTAGAGCACCCAGAAGAAGACAAAAATAACAACGATGAATTTTCTATTGTCAAAGAAAGCATTTTGGATTGTCAACTTTTCAATTTTTTTTTTGGTATAATTTTGCTAAATTATACAGACTAAACGAATCTGTACAAAAACTGTATGGGTTGTTATGCGTTGTTTAGGACACAAATCTTTTTTTCTGAAATCCAATTTCATAACCTTTCCAATGAGGTGTGGCTTTCTGTTCAATTGTAACTACCTCTTTTAAGAAACAAATAAGGCTAAATGTGGTTAATTTTCCTATTTTTTTAAAATTTCAGCTTTCATTCTTTTTCAGCAAGACTTGCTAAATATGTTTCCAAAGTAAAAAGAAACAATTTTGCCCTCAATTTTTTTTATCTAAACCATCATGAAGTTTTTCGCTTTTATTTCAAATTTTGGTCTGATTGTGTTAATTTATGCAAATTAAATCAATCATTGTAAAATTGTTATGGGTTATTTTTGACAGCCTTTTTCATACGCTTTCTTCTGGTCAGTTTTGACTGGTTTAGGGCCGGCTGGAAAATAATCCAGTTACAAAATGTTTTATTTCCCCCTTAATTGTAACCTGAACACCTACAGAAAAATTTTTTGTTTGATAAAACCAAACATCTTCAATTGTTGTCAACACCTGCAACGGTTTTGCGCATGTTTTCGTTTCAGAATGGACGCCTTCATTATGTCTGGACACTGATATCTTAATTTTTTGAAAAAGCTGTCGAGTAACTTAACTAAATGACTAAGTCGATGATGTAACTTAACACACTAGTTTTTTTGTATTTCACTTAAATATCGTCCCCCGCACAGTTGGCCTAGACTAAGCTATTTGGCAACTGAGCGGCAAAATTTAAATTTTGATTTAGAAAAAAAAATAAACTGTTGTTGTGTTGTTACTCCAGAAATATGTCATTAAATTATATTGTCACAAAATCATGGATGGACACCTTCGAGACCAGCTTTAACTGTCCGTCTAATAAAGACTAAAAATACAGTAAATGACTGCACTGTAGGGACCAAGATTTAGTGTCCGTTTTATAGAGGTGCCCACGTCTTATCTGGGTGTCCGTCTTGAGGAGTGCGACTGTATTGGTATTGATATTAACATTTCCTTGCAGGATTTTCTTGGCGCCATTCTGGACACGTTGCTTTACCTTCTTAATGATGCTCTTTCCAGGCTCTCCAATGTCAAGAAGCTTCAAACTTCAAAGCAAAGTGGTTCGTTTTACAAATATCTTAGAGCTAGTTCAAGTTTCACACTAGAAATCGCAGGCCAATACTCCTATTACAGCTGACCAGATTGCACTTGAGTGTTGCAAGAGTTTTGCTACGCTATACCAATATCTTCTGTTTACAGCTACTCTGTACATCTACTGTCGAAAAAAATATTGATGGAGCAGTCCAATGATAGGCTAGAAGGTTTTGAAATCAAATTCAACAATGAAATCTGAAAAGTTTCTGAGATGATTCTACCGAGCAAGCAAGTACTGCCCAAGCCACAATGTTGTTCGAAACTTTTCTGGTTTTACTTATAATTATTTTTCAAGTGGCATTCAAGTATACAAAGATTATTTGAAGGTACCGATTTTTAGATCAGCATAGAAGTATGAAAACAAAATTTGGCCTTATTGATGTGTTATACAACTTTCATCATAGAGAACGGTTATGACACTCAAGGAATATGGTGTACTGAACATTTGAGCGCAGGTTTGAAATGTCCCAGTTTAATTAATTTTCAGAAGAAGCAAAGTGGAATGAATCCGCTGAAAGGGAAGAGAAAGAGTCTTTTTTGAAGAGCGAAGAACACGTAGCACGGTCTTTCATGACAATGGTGAGCTTATACTCTTCATCTCCTAGATATCACCGTAGACCGCAAATAATACAGTCTTTTTACTGACTAGTAGGAGTTAAAACACTTGTTTGAAAAAGAAACTAAACAGGGTTCGTACGGGCCCTGGAAATCCTGGAATACCCTGGAAAATTTTGAATCCCTGGAAACCCCTGGAAAAGCCCTGGGAATTTTTCATTAAGCCCTGGAAAATTTCATAGAATCTTCTTGAAAAAACTAGATTTCCCGAATGGTGCATTGTTTTTCGTTTCAAGTAACAACTAAGACTTAGTTTTTGCATGTCGTTGTTACATTAGGTCCAATAAATACAAATTTTCATGACATTAATTACTAAAACGTTGTTTAAACAGGTGATTTTGAACGTTCATATTTTAATTCTGG
>JAOBAT010073846.1:0-21147 GCA_026413305.1 Hydrozoanthus tunicans | reverse complement strand
GCAATTTCAAGACAAAAGTAGGAATAGTAGGAGAAGGGTCAGAAAAGTAGGAAATAGTAGCAATTTCAAGACAAAAGTAGGAATAATAGGAGAAGGGTCAGAAAAGTAGGAAATAGTAGCAATTTCAAGACAAAAGTAGGAATAGTAGGAAAAGGGTCAGAAAAGTAGGAAATAGTAGCAATTTCAAGACAAAAGTAGGAATAGTAGGAAAAGGGTCAGAAAAGTAGGAAATAGTAGCAATTTCAAGACAAAAGTAGGAATACTAGGAGAAGGGTCAGAAAAGTAGGAAATAGTAGGAAAAGTAGGATCACTTGAAAGCCTGTATTTCTTAAGTCTGTGTCAATATCAGCTGCACAAGTTTGAAATTTTTTGCAATATATTTATAACTACTGCCAAGCAATTCGTTTTCGTCAGTTTTACAGGTTTGAATTTCTTGTGCGTCACCACTTTGAATTATGGTGTAACATGGTTGCAGTGCCAGACCCCCTTTTATTCATTGGTATTGTATTCATCACAAATTGAGACTTGCACTGTTGCATCACAAATCAAAATGGCAGCAGCACTGGAAATTCAAACTTAAAGTCCCTATCATGCTTATTTGTTTACTTTTTGGATTAAAACTGTTGTCATCGTTGTACTCAAAATTCGAATAATCAAAGAAAATTCCCCCAGTCTAAGTATGTTTTTTAATCAAAAAAAGATAGGATTGTAAATTTTGAGCGAGCAGGCCGGGGACTAGTAACCTGTGATATAGCAGGAGTGAGTTAGGTGGTTTTTGTTTAAAAAATTTCATTTCTGTTAAAAATTGTCATAAAATTTTTATTTCAAACAATTTCAAGGGAATAATTCTATGATTAAAGTTATAACAATGTGACTATTGTAACCAGAATTGAGTTTTTTGAGATAAAAAAGATTGTCTCTGCTTTTTGCCTCTTGCTACGTCATATGCCTCCTGCTACATTACATTGCATGCTGCAAGTCTAAAAATATAACAGGAATGTTGAGAAAACATTTTATTTTGAAAAATTGCTATTATTAAAGGGTTCTACTTTTCATCTGGTACTTAAAAAAATAAGCTTGATAGGGACTTTAAGAATTGATCTAACTAAGTTACTTTGGATTAGTTGTATGTGCAGAGTTATCAAATGATATTGACATAGAATTAAGAAAAGTATTAATTGAGAACATTAATGTTACACAATGTAGGATTCCTTTAATGTAGACAAACAGAGAAAGTGTTACTTGCATCTATTCTAGCAACACATTTCCATGAGTTGCATAACACATTGAGTTACACAGTACAAAAAGAAGAAGATTATTTAAAGTTTGCATACAGGTGTACTGGGCTGGGTTGTTCAAAGGCAAATTAACTTTAACCCTAGGTGAAGGCAAAAATAAAACATAAATTACTCTTCTACTAAGGAAAACTTTAGGGTTCTTATGTAAAATTGTAAGTTTAGATTTTCCACACAAAAACTTTTCAACTTCAAAATTTAAACTCAAATCAATCTCATTAAGGGTTAACTAGAAGTTACTGTAACATAGGTTAAGAGTTAAGTCCTTGGTTAATGCTAGTCAACCTTTGAACAATTGGGCCCTTAATTTATGTTAGAGTAGACTTTGTACAATTTATTGTAAAATTTTAACACTAAAAGAAGCACACTAAATGTTTCTGAGTTATGTACACTTGCTGTATTTGGTTGAAAAAGAAGTAGATCACAATTAATGAAACAAATGACTAATTAAAACATACTGCTTGTAGCTGATGCCTCAGATTGTTTCTGTATGTATCAACTTCATCAAGAACCAATACTTCTGGAAGTTGCTAAAAAACAAAGAGTCAGTCAGAATAATTATCTCCTTATCAAATGCTGTTACATAAAGGCTTTCAAGAATGTCTTGAGTATAATCACTGGTAAACAATGCCCTATTGAGACTCATACTTGAGTATTCGACATATTAAAGTGTCTATGTCATGAAATGTTTTGTTTCATCAGTAGACAGACCTTTCAAAATGAGGAAAGGCAATGTAAATTTTTTGTCAAAATCTGTTATGGTTCTGGAGATATTAGCATTAACTATTGTTTTCAACTGATGATGCCAGTTGTTAATAATAATAATAATAATAATAATAATAATAATAATAATAATAATAATTAGCATTTATATAGCCCCTTTCCATAGCTACATGCTCAAAGCGCTTAACAACAGTTTACAGTTGACTCTGGTATTGAGGGTCTTAGACAGTCCGTTCTACACGGCTCACAACTATTTTCATAAGAGTTGCCCTCAGTTAGTAGAAGAGACAGACCACAACACCGGGATCACCCTTCTCTTTGTCAACAAGTGTTGTAGGTTCTTTTAAGTCCCTCGATAGGAGATCGAAAATTGGGCCTACGAAGGTCTAACCCTTTGCAGATGTTAGAGCAAAGGCAGCACCTTCTCCTCAGTTATTTTAAGACCCTGAGTGAAGGTCCGGCAATGGGAATCAAACCTGAGCCTCCTGCATGAAAGACTGGTGCCTTACCAACTAGGCTAACCAGGCGGCGGTTTATTGGACAAGAAAATTTTAGTTTTTTTTAAATCTGCTATCAATCGAAACTCTAATTAGTAACAATTCTGAAGAATACCTCGATACATCATCAGCCCAATTTTGGCTTAGATTTATTCAAAAATTACAGATTGGCAGCAGATTTTGAAAAAAATGAAGATTTGCCTGTATAACAACTGACGCCATCAGTTGAAAACATCAAACATTAATATCTCAAGAACCATGACAGATTTTAATAAACTTTAAACCGCTATTAATGATTTAACAAGGTCTATCCACTGCCAAAAAAAAAGATAATTCATGTCATAGACAAAGGCACTTTAGGCACCCAACCCCCTGCTGCAAAAGATAATTCTTTTAAAGTTGGGGTGGTGCTCCTCGAACATTGGTATGTTTCTTTGGTCAAATTTCCATAACACTAGCTTTTCAAAATAAAGCACTGATATTTAACTCTGTGAAAACAAATTACAAATGAAAAATAGAAGATCACTCAATCTCCAAATCACAATTGCTACTGAGCAACATGCAACACGACCGGGTGCCAAATAGTCAAGTTTAAAGAATCATAAAGGTCACAAAGCTATCAGAAATTTGAAAAGTTTTATCCCTCCCTGATCACTCAAGTCGACAATCATTCACAAAGCAAAACCTGAGCCCACAGTCTTCTGCGAGAAGTAGTTTAACTACCTGAATCTAGGCTTCTCAGACCAAGTGGTGGCCATTTTTCGATCACAAGATGACTTTGTTTTGTTTTATTTTGGTTTTCCATGAATTTTCTGCAGTAAGAGATTTAATGATCTAGAATGCTGATTTATACAAGACCTTGCATTCTTCTTATATGCTGATATTTCTTTCAGGAAGTTTTAGTAGAGACAAACTACTGTACATTGGAGGCGGAACCGGAAGGGGGGTAGTTGATAATTTCTGGCTAACAGCAGCAATTTTTGAATAGGAATCTCAGATTTTATAACAAACTGTTACAATTTCTGCATTGTGCCTCCCCCACCAACAATATTATTCTTTGCTTCCACCACCAATGTTGTAGTATACAATCACAAATGCTGCTATATATCTAATTAAATAACCTTGCTAGTAACTGTTTATTGAGCAACAGAGAGTAAGTAGCAAAACTGCCAAACAATGTTTTTAAACAAAAAATCAACAGTGAACTCTTTAGACGTGTCGATAAACTATACTGGTTGGTTTCCACTAAAACAATGAGACTACTTGTTGTTTTCAATGAGTTGAATCACTTCTTCATGCCTTGCTATGAGTCACAAAAATTTCCACCTCATAAATTACAATATAATGTTTATTGTTTATTGTTTCAGAAGAAGCAACTGAAATGATAAGTGTTTGCTTTTTCTGACCACATACAATAAACTGATTACAGTTGAACCTCGATTATCCGGACCCTTAGGGACTGGACCGAACAGTTCGGATAACTGAAAGTCCAGATAATCAAAAGTATGAGTATTAATGCATCAACACTGAATAGATTTGTAAACAGTAACAGTTCTGAGCCAATGACACACAATGAAATGCTGCGCGTGTTTAGGTACAAGTAAGATCGCTCAAACATTAAAATTGCCATAGTTGTCATTGGATGTGAAACAAATTCAGTTCTGACTCGAATTTTATAGCTCTGTTCGGCATAAGATAGTTTTCTACTGATAATGTTTGTGACTAATAAATATTCATGAAAAAATGGGATCATAAAAGCAAGTCCAGATAATCGAGGTTCAACTGTAACTTGACTTATCTATATATCATCCACATACATTCAGCTCATAATCACTGGCATCAAATGAAGCATCACTGAAGTACACTTCTTTAATTCCCTGGATCACCTAAAACATCAAACGCATTCCACTGAAAATACATATTAACTTTGTAGTAAGAACTTAACCATATTAGCAATATCGTTCATCTGTATAAAATTCATTCTAAAAACGCCTACAAACGAGAACCTAAAGCCCCTAAAATAGCAATTAAATGCCCCTCAAAAAGTTCTTGAGAATTAAAAAATCAACCAGACTAATATACGTAAAAAATAGTCGTCGTAAACATGGAGGTTGCCTCGCAAATAGATTTTAGATTTCTCTCTGGCTACGGCCCTGCTTCCGAAAAGTCTTTAACTGATCGTTAATACAGACAACAGCCCTCTGACAGGTTAGAAACTAGCGAGCTAAAAGGGAAAAAAGGTATTATGCATTTAGATTACCTCGTCGTTCGTCATCGGATCGTCTTGAAACTCACGTACATCGTCCTGAGGAAGAAAGAATAATTTAGAAAGGATTGCGATGCATAATCGTCAGAAAATTCCTCTTTACCTGGCTCGAGTACATGCTACAGCTGATATCAACAATACGGAAATGCAAATATCTGTCTAGAAGACTGACCTACGCTTTACACCAAATGGATTTTCACCATGTATAGCAAAACAATACTGGGCTGTATTGGTCGTAAGCCTATCAAGTATCTCGCGACTGCCAATAAAATTTAGAACAATTTCGTTACCTTATACACGACTTCCGAAAGGTTTTCAGCGCTCTCGCCATCTGTCAAGTCCTTTTGGCTCTGCTGTGGGTCGAAACAAACCAAGTTATTCGGTAGCAATAAATTTATACAGTCACGAAATGGGCAGGAAAATCATCCCTTACTGACACAACTATCAATGAGTCAATCCAATTGAGTTTCGTTTCTAAAGCAATACCGTTACATTTACAAAACCAAATGTACTCACATTGAGGCCGAGTAAAGAGCGAAACCGATTCCTAAGGGCCATTTTGTGTGTTTCAACCTCTATTTTGAGTCTCTCTTCCACGGAAACCGTCCTCCTCCATCTTTCCCGTTTAAGTCCTTGGTAACCACGCAATTGTTATCGCAGCGCGCTCTCTCCCCACGAATTGGCCACGCAAGGTCACGCACGTATCGCGCGCACTTTCTTTGACATGTTACAGATTTGGAGGAGGGGCCTAAAGCCAAATTCTGTTCGTCCTTACCAGTGTCAAATATATTGACATAAACTGCACGTCCAAAGAAATGACGCATATTCGACAAATCGAGTGTACAAACTTAGCGTGTTCAAAGAAATGATAAGAGTTCTATCAGTTTGCGATCTCAAGAAACAGAGTTAACTTTCTTTCTTTTTTTCTGTATAATAACTGAAACAGCAATTAAAAAACAAAATTTAAGTTTGTTTATGCGTTTAGTAGGGGAAATAAGGATATCTACCGAAAAGCTACGAAATCTAGATTTTTTTCAAATGGGACCACATTTTGTACCTGTGGTTGACAAGGAAACCAATTAGCAACCACGTGATTACGTTTAACTAATTAATAGTACAAAAGAATTTGAACATTTTCTGGTAAATATCATGCTATATCTAATTAGATGAATTGTGACGTAAGTAGAGGGGTGGGGGAGGGGTTCGATTGATAGCAGACGTATAGCTCGTTCAAGGGGTTTGTTTGTCTCTACCATAAAAACAGCCATTAATAATTACACATTGAATAGAATGTTACGCGGCACTTGGAAGTTAGATATCTATCTGTTTGTGTGCTAAAACCTTTTTTTCGATCTCCCGGCTCGTTTAATCCTTTCAAAAGTGGAAGTGGAACACAAAACTTATTAAAGACGCGTGCTCACAAAATGCATATCTCTGTGCGCTTGTGTAGTACTCTTTTTTGACCAAGCTCAACCTACATTAAGTAAAAACCCGCGTATACTGAGATCCTCAGTGAAAATTACGAACCTGTTAGGCAAAGATTCTCATTTTAAACCACCTTTTTATAAGAAAGGCCAACTCCGGGTCCATAAGTTGCCGCGACAACTTAAGGCGATTTAGGGCGTTTTAAGGCAATTTAAGGAAAAATGGGGTGAAAAATAATTACGACTTAGGGCAACTTTGTAAGGCGACTTAAGGCAATTTAAGGCAACTTAAGGATCCGGAACAGGCCTTAAGAAACTATGAAGCCTAAAATTTTCAATGGGTTCTTACTTTACAAAAATGAAGCACAGTTAAAAAAACAACAGAAAACTGAAACTAGTCTCGGCTTCACTTAGTTTGATTCAATAACAATCTGGCAACTTTTACAGACATGCGTGCTAGCACTTTGCAAAAATAAATTTGTTGTGTGGCTATCATTTAAACTGTTTTCTAGAAAATTACTTAGTACGACAATAATTATATTCCAAATCACATTTGCCCTGTGGTAGTAATCTGCTCTGATCTCCTTATCAAACTTAGGGCTTCTTTACATAGAGCGAGATATCTCGGCCAGCCGAGACAACTTTAGTGCATAACAACAGTAAAGGCATGCAGCCGAGATATCTCGGCCAGGTGGGACAGGATTTGACAGTTTTTGACACAAGTAACATAACTGTTCCCGTTTTGTTCCGCAAACAATTCGAGTTGGCGAAAAGGGGAAGGATTTCTGTTCTTAATCTTGCCGAAACGGAGAAAATTGACTGTGTCCATTGAACGTCCGGAACCCGGCTATGTCACAAAAATTAATCCATGTTGAATCTGTCTCGGCCAGGCGGGATGACATTTTGCATGTACATGTCAGCTTACTATCGTACCGGCAAGCTAAAATTAAGATATGCCGGGACAAGTCAATCCATGTAAAGAGGCTCAGAACCTGAGTGGCCAAAAATCCCCACTAGATAAGAACCTACTTCCGGTAAGTTGGAAAAATCTCAGTTCTTATACGCCGGTTACTACTGAAGTAGAGGTGAGTTTTATTTTCAAACATTGAATGTGAGAGAGAAGTTATAAATAAATTCGCTTCCCAGGTTTAAGGGGAAAACTGACCAATCGTTACGGATGTTTTAAAATTGACTTTCTTTTTATTTGATGGACTGGGGCGAGACGCACGTGCATGCCTGATAGGCCTTGCTGTTGGTATTCAATTTTGGAGACACTTTCCAAGGCGTGCCTCGGCGTGTTTTTATCGTATGCTTCTCAAACTTGGCAAACCAAAGTTTTTTTGTAGTATTCTTTTCGAAAATGTCCAAACTGATTTCGTGAAGTGATATCCTAACCCCATCCCCGCGCGTCCTCTCTTTCAAGCTGATTTTAACAGCCTACACTCGTGTTGATAGGTTCCCCATCAGTTATTTACAACGATAACGCAAAAAGGTAAATAAAACCACGATTAGGATTTGTGTTGACCAAACGTGAGCCGACTTGTCTTAAACAATTTTTCTTTATATGGTTTGTTTTGGGAAGTGAGAAACTATAAACAATAATTGCGTCACAAGCCAAACAATGAAATATAACGAGTGAGCTCTTCTCGAGCTACAAGCAGTTTTCCGAGCAAGTCAATTAATTTTGAAGTTGAAATGAATAAACGAGAAAACTAAGCCTTTATATTGATAATTAAAGCCCGAAACTTTTTAAAGTTTCTAGCGTGAAACGCCAAGCTCGCGGCGTTCTCGACACCCGCCAAACCAGTCTTTTTTTGCGCCACCTGTTCTTTTTTCTCTTTAGTCAAGCTACTGAATGCAGCGGGTCGTGACTTGATCTATTCAAAGGGATCTTAAGCGAGCGTTTATTGTTTGATTTTCCATGTTAAAATTAATGGCGCAATTACAACAGCTCATACGAGTCTCCGAAAGCTTCGTGGTACAACCTAAGGAGGATATATACGCGAGGAAGATGGGTAGTGATTATTAACAAGAGATATACTTGAATAACCAAGATGAACAATTCTATTGAGATGGCGAACACACCAGAGGATATGAAAGCCCCAAAGAACCGCCATGCCTGTAATGGCGCCGGCAGCCAAACACAAGAAACAACTCGGCGTGTGTTACGAATACAGTTGGATCTAAAGCTGGCACATATTGACAAGAGTTTAATTGCTTACAAAGTTTTTTATTTCTTATTTTATGCCTCGCTTGGATCAGTGTTTCCCTTTTTGCCCAGTTACTTCAGGCAGATAGGATTTTCGTCAGGACAGTTAGCAGCTTTAGCTTCGGTCCGATCGTTTGTTCAATTAGTTTTTAGTCCTCTGTGTGGAGTTCTCGGAGACCAGTTCGTCTCTAAAAAGATGGCTGTTCAATTTATGACATTTGTGTGGCTCATTATCACGATCTCTCTGGCCTTTATTGAGCCAACGAGCCAAGTCTGTCAGTTGGTTTTGTACAACCACACAGACGTTAAGGTTGTCAATTCGACTAAGTTGAAGACGGGGTTTTTTAGGCGGTCGATAAGGATGTTGCAAGTTCAGGGAGAACCTTCTTTGCAACATTTCTACTCGAAAACTGAAAAAACACTACTTCCTGTTAAAAAATCTATCAGCGACGACCAGATGTCTGAATTTGCTTCTGCTTCCGGTTATCAAGGAGAAGAAACTTCCGGCGGAAGCGCAGGTGTGCCAGTTTCTACTAGGCGTCCAATTTCAACGTCTTCAACAATGGTTAAGAAAATTGAAAAGATGAACTTTACGCGAAATAACATTCTTCGAGATGATACCTCACGACTGCATGATATATTTATGTCAGCATTAACACTACTTTCTATTGCCGAACTTCTCGCCGTTCCAGCGTTTCTACTCATAGACGCAAGCTTGTTGTGTAAACAAACAGAGGAAAATCGACTGTATTACGGCCAACAGCGGTCTTTTGGTTCAGCGGGTTACATAGCACTTTTCGTTACAGTAGGACCATTGCTGAACAGATCTCTAAAACCAGTTTGTGGGGAAAACTACGCAGATTTTGTTATCTGTTTTTGTTTTTTCTGTGTCTGTACCATTGTGACTTTACTAGCAGGCGCAAAGTTTGATTTTCCGTACAAACAGCCGGGGTCTAATACTTTTGAAAGACTTACGTCAATTTTCTATAACCGCCATTACGGTACGTTCTTTCTTGCAGCTGGCTTCATGGGACTCGTGCACACTGTCATTTGCCAAGCATTCAACTGGTTACTATTGGAAAGTAAACTCGGCCTCGGCATGGTTGGTCTCATAAACTTCTTCCAACTTCTTGGCGAGCCCGTCGGGTTTCTTGTCAGCGGTGCTGTTTTGAAAAGACTGGGAACCATCAACACCATATTTGGAGTGCTCTTTGCCCTCATGCTAAGCCTAATGTTTTGCTCCTTTGTTTCCAGTCCGTGGTATGTGATTCCATTCGGCTTTCTGGAAGAGGTGGTCTATGGTCTGTCTTGGGTGGCCTGTGTAACTTATATGGGAAACGCGTCGCCTGTGGACTGTCATGGCACAGTTCAAGGTAAACAATAAACCAATATTAGGCACTTTCACACTCATGCGCAGTGTAATTATCCCACTGTTTAGGCGGGCCACAGGTCGCCCAGAAAAAACGATGGGAAATAAACACTACGAAGCATTATGAATTACCGTATATATCTAGACCTGTGGCCGCCAAAACAGTGGCATATAGGCACTGAATGAGTATGAAAATGCCTTGTACCCCCTCTTCACCTTTTGTTATAGTCTCTACTAATCAATTGGCAGTCGGAAAACCCAACAGGTTTAAGGTCTAACCGTTTGCAGATGTTAGAGCAAAGGCAGCACCTTCTCCTCAGTTATTTTAAGACCCTTAGTAAAGGTCCGGCACCGGGAATCGAACCCAAGCCTCGCGCGGCACAACAGATTGGCGCAAGCGTGAACTGTGGAATACATTTATTCAGCCAAGGGTCTGTATTACTCGACACAAGAGCAGCATGGAGCTTGCTAGTTTATCTTTAACCCAGTAATAATTATTTGCAACAAAATGGCGCTTGTAAACGTGCAACTAAAAAAGTTAAACAAAAATCAGTAAAAGCAGGAGCCCATAACTAGTTAACTAGTTATGGGCTCCTGGTAAAAGCAAAGAACACTGCATTACCATAAGCTTCTGAGCTTGAGATTAGAGAAAAATAATCAAAAACAAATAACGTACGCTATTTTATTAGTGACAATGGGTGTTGTTGGCAAACAGCGACTCTAGCTTTTTTCCAGGGAATTTTTCCGCCCGCCCTCTTCACGGAAAAAGTCCTCGAAACGAGTTTGACAATGCCTGGTACAGGCTCTGAAAGGTGCAACTCTTTTAAACGAAACGTATCCGAACCTCTAAACAATGCAAACTTTCATTGAATGTTGAAAGAAAACTGATGTAGACCTCATTCAATCTTGAACCTAAAAGTCATTCACCTCTCAACCGGTTTGAGTGCCTAAGACATCTCTAAGTGCGGTGAGTGCCTGACATCAACAAATCAAACAGACTACTTCGAGCTTTATTTACTAATAAGCGTTTATAGCTTCACTTAGCTTGCATGCACTTGTTCCCAGACTTAACCAGGTTTGACAACCAATTTTGAAATTCAGAGGTCTTTTAAAACGATACTTATCATAGGGTTACAGCACCAGTCTTTACTTTTCCTTTTGCTTCTCAAATTTTAATTCAGCTGTTTTTGTTTATACCTTTTTTGTTTTTTTTTTTTTTTTGTTGTACTTCTTCTGCTTTTGTTATTGTCGTGCGCCCACCTAATCTTGGGTCAGGCCGATTTCCGGAGCGCTACTCAATCCCCTCCCCCTTGGAATAGGAGAGTTTCAGCTGACGTCATTGTTTACACTCTGTTTCTATAGCATACAACTTAAGTCGTAGAAAGAACAGAGATAAACAACAACTGACTTTAAACTTGAGAATGCTTATCAAAATTTTCATCTATTAAAACAAGTGACCGAACTTTCGATTCTATAAGTGTAGTTTTAAAGAAGAAATTACCACTAAAAAGATGCAAAGAACGATAACGAGCCATACATTCTTTGTAAAATTTCCAATTTTTAAAACCATATCTCGGAAAGCTCTCTCAACGTATCAATCTCATACTTTCAGAAAAAGTTTGTTTTGCAGAATTATTTCATTATTCAGAAGTTTTGTTTCTGTAGCTGAATTAGAAAGAAGAGTGCGTATGTTAATGAGGCAAAATATGTAAACAAAAACTCGCCTATAGAATCGGAGTTCTCCGTGGTCTGCATAGCGGTATTAACTATTTCTTGAATTCACCGCAGGTTTTCTCCGTGCCGTCTATCACGGCCTTGGTGCAGCATGCGGCACTATCATTGGAGGAGGGCTCTTGACGCTGATTGGTCCTGCAGCCGCACTGCGCGCATGGGCAGTAGTGTCTATACTTGTACTTGCTGCATTCACTTACGGACTTCGAGAGCTGAACTCATCCGATTCTAATTACTATACTCTCTTAATGAATTTCTATTCTGATACTAAAGACACCAAATGGGTTAGCCCGCAACTTAACAGCGAGGGTGAGCTCTTGACACCGGGCTCAAGAAAAGGAGAACGAAGCGGAAAGTACACCCCAGCTGAAGAGAGGGGAAAGATTGCAACGGACTTTGAGAGAAGAACAGAGATTGATGTCAAGTCTAGCCCAGATAGTGATGACGACAGTGATAACGAGTTTGTTGTAAACAAGTTCAATTTTTTTGGCTTGTGACAACATTTATGTCACTATGAATTGAATGCACGCGCCTTGAAAGTTCTTGAATCTCAAAAAAAAAATTCAAAGCCTTGAAACTCCTTGAAAATTTCAGCCAGGGCCGGAAAGTCCTTGAAATTCGTAGCTAATTTCATCCAACTTAGGTTCTAGAGTGCCTTATGTGAAAAAATATGCTACTGGCAGGAACGTAGCAACACATAATGGTAAAAATTAAAACAAATCAAAGCGACCATAACACCTCTTCGAACGTCGATCAAATGCCCAATGCATATACATACGTTCTTGGTTGTATTCATTGCTCTGATTGGTTAAATGTATGGTATATTAAGGGCCAATGAAAAGCTCTTTCTGCGCAAAGCCATGTGCTTCAATTTTGCAGTGCGTAGAACCCTTGAAAAACTGAAAATATGTCCTTGAAAAGTCCATCAATTTTTAGTCCAAAAAAGGGTACGAACCCTGAAAGTAGCGTGATCAGTTTGAGCATAATCAAATTAGATTGGTTCAAAACGTCAAAATGTAACTAACATAAGCCAGTTCATTTTAATGACGCCGTGCACTTGTGTTTATAGCTGTACGTATAAAACTCGAAGAACACGTTTCTTTGATCTTATCTAGGACTTGTACATATCAACCGGTTTCCACGGCGATACCCAATGTGTGTTTGCATGTGATTCGGCTGAGAATTGTTAATAAAGTTTATAAAAAACAGAAAGTTTTAAACCAGTTTTTCTGAATGGAAACTTATTCTTTTCCGTGGCTGCATACATCAGTAGTAATTGAAGAACATTCTATGTTCATCACTTCCCCGTTGTGTTTGCAATTCTGCTGTTTTAAACTTGTCCAGCTACTATCAACGAGTTATTTGTCATAATTCTTTGTGTTTTGAAATTCACTTAACTCAATTTTTGACTTGACTGTTTACGAGACTGACGGTAAGATACATTTTCGAAGTCTAGAGTAAAATTAATAATGAAAAAGCAGCAAACCGGCGGAATATTGAGTTTAGATCGAATAACCCACAGTTGCCGAGAAACGAAGGCATCATGAGAAGGTAGACCAAATGTCGTCACTGGCAATGTCGTGGTTGAGGAACGCCTGGCGCAAGTGACCTACCCCGCTAGTCCATGCAATGCACGAACAATCAAGAAACGCATGGCTTCTTTATCCACTCGGTCCTAGTACCTGCGGTCGTGATTGAGGAACGCCTGGGTAAAGTGATCTACGCCATGATTCTTAATGCAATGCACAAATTATCAAAGAACGCCTGGGAGATGTAGCCTGCACTCCTATGTATTTCACGATGACACGCTTATGTGTAGTGACTTTGCCTCACAGAACCACGAGAACTTTGGATGTTGCGGAATAAAAATCTTGATTTACTCTAGACCCAGTTCACTCGAGCAAAACACAATCGCCCGTTTAGTTCGTGTACGAATATCTTATTAACCGAGTGTGAGATCTGTCCGGCAAAATAGGAAGCTTGAGTAATTAACGAGAACGGCAACATCAAGACCATGGTTCGCAAAAAACACACGCACTTACTTGCTTGCTCTTTTCAAGCAACCAAGTTTGCTTTCACTTTTGTTCCAGTTTCGCTTTATGAGTTGAAAACGATGAAAGTATTTCTTAAAGGCGAGTGAAGATTGACAAACTATAACATGTACATCGTTCACGTAGTTATAAAATCTTTGAAATTGACAAGCACGCAGTGCATTGAAATGTGCAGCTGTTGCGCTTATTATTGCTTGTCTTCGTGGTCGTCGACGTTGTCGTCTTCCTGTTATCTGCCGACGTCTTTCACTGTACAAACCGAGCGTTGCAAGTGCTGTGCGAAAGATCCAGCGCAAATGTTTTAATAATGATAATAATAATAATAATAATAATAATAATAATAATAATAATAATAATAATTAGCGTTTCCATGAGGGTATGATCAAAGGCGCTTAACAATGATTTACAGATGACTCTGGTATTGAGGGTCTTAGATAGTCCGCTATATACGGCTCACAGTAATGTTCAGTAAGAGTTGTCCTCAGTAAGCGGGATCACCCTACTCTTTTTCGACAAGTGATGTGGGTTCTTTTAAGTCCCCCGATAGGAGACCGAGAGACTGGGCCTACGGTTTAACGTCCCTTATCCGAGAAGACGCGAAGGTCTAACTGTTTGCAGATGTTAGAACAAAGGCAGCACCTTCTCCTCAGTTGTTTTAAGACCCTGAGTGAAGGCCCGCACCGGGAATCGAACCCGGGCCTCCCGCACGAAAGACTGGCGCTTTACCAACTAGGCTAACCAGGCGGCGGTATTTTACCCAACAGGTCTTGAATATACCAATGAAAAAGTCCCAGTACCTTATTCACCCTTGCCTAGATAACTCTTAACTTGTTTTTGTCTTGAGGTGATATTAAAATACTAGTTGTACACTATAGTTTTTCCAAAAGCGTTTCTTTTGTAATAGAAATACTTTTAACTAGTGACTTAGAACTAGCCAATTTCGTAACGCTCAGCTAGTTAGAGTGTAATTTTAAAGCATGGCTTTTATCCCAAAGTATATAGGGACAGGATCCGCGCTGGTGCGACACTCAAAACTAACTTCGTAAAAAGATGTAAGCGAAAACGCTCTAACAAGGCCCCTAGAGCTTCAAGTCTTAAATAAACGCCCCCTCATATAAGGAAGATGGAGTTAAAGCTTTAGGCGTATTGTGTCACGAATATGGTTTGGTAAATGATTTTATCTGTTTTAGTTTTTCAAAAGTGTTGGTTGTAACGCCAGAGTGAACATTTGTATTTTAAAATCTTTTTAGTACCCTGACTTCATATTGTGTTTCTGTCACTTTAGCCATTGACAATTTTATAATAAGCCCCCCTCTCTAACAAGTTCCCCGTCTGGAATATCTAAGAAATAAATTAAGGATCCCCCCCCGGGGGGGATTATTATAGGGTTTACGATAGATCAACTCGATAGTTGATCGTTAAAATTTTCTTCGTAGGAAGTATATATCAAGGTTTCTCCTTTTACATCGAGGCGTGTGTTTGATTGTTAAGATAACAACGCGAGGGTGCGGCTTCAAAGAAAGCAACAGTACACGGTTGAGAAAGCAGACTGGTACCTAGCCAAGCCTAGCGCCTTCAAACAGCAGAGCCTAATCATGCAGGGCGATACATTTCTACTGAATGAGCTCACTTATCTTTCTCTTTACTGGTAAGTTAACGCACAATGACTACGGCATAAACCGGAACAAAAACATGAAAGTGAACACAAAAATACTAATCCCAAAAACAAGGCGATGTCTTTCAACAGAACTAACAGTTATCTTTAAAAGACTTTGAACGTCAAACTGTTTGTTTTCCATATATGACCAATCTTTGTCATTGCATTGTATACGATAACAAAAAACGCCTGTATCAACTTTTAACACTTGGTTTAAGACGGCGTTTTATGCGATATACTTCTGCCAGGGAGAATTGGAGTTATAAAGTCGATCCAAATCGCTTTCATGGCAGACTTTTATGCCTTTTGCTGCAAATCAGATACAGTTTATCTTTAGGATCTCTCGATATTTTGGAGGAAACCAGATGTGTCGCCACAGTCTTACACTGAGAAAAGGCTGACAGAGAATTTGAAGGGAGGGAAGGAAAAGCATTAGAATTTGAAAGAAGTTAGCACAAACAGAACAAACGTTTTAAGGGAAGGTGGGATTAAGACACACTCCCCTCCCCCCTCCCCTTGAGGTCTTTTGCTTTGCCTTTGTTTTTATTTCGCTAATCAAATGTGCATCACTCCACTATGAGCCATCCATATTACATAAAATGAACAGCCAACGTGACATTTCAAAAATAAAATAACCCTCGGAAAACGTGTTGTAGTTACCAACATGTTCGTAGCTTTGGTGTGAGCAATAAATGGATATACATCTCGGCAACCTCAGTATGGTTTGAGAAAACTTAGACAACTTAGACAACAAAAATTTACCAGTATGATAGTGGTAGAGCCGATGAGCCTTTTCTTTCTCTTGCATTTTAGTAAACTGAAGACGCGCATTTATGGCTGAACGTGAAACATAATCAGTGGCGCACGCGTTTTCATCTACTAATTGTAACCAGATTAGTGCGCTAGTGCACTGAGGCCGGGATTGAATCGCGTGTCAGAAATTAATTGCTTGTTGTTAGAAAGTAAACTACAAAATTTGAAAAAAAGTATGACTTGACTAAAGCTCACACAAATGAACAATTTTGTTGAATTGGAGATAGCTGACAATAAGAAATAAAGCTACCACTGCTTTTAATGTCATTCGTCAGATATCACAAGTTATCTTGAGATTTCACGTTATCGCTCAAATGACCACTTGTACAGGTAACTTGCGTCTCAGTTGAATAGCTCAGAAAGGTGACGTAATATAGATGTTTCTCTCCAATAAATCTTTTACTCTCGACTCTAATTTTTTAGTATTTCCCAGCTTTCTATGTCTATCATCTATTTTGCTTTTCGGTGTCAAAGAAAGTAATTTAATTTATACCTGTTATTTGTGCAAACCACATTTTACAATAACAATACGTTTAACAATAAATCACCTCTTATAGAATTTGAAGGAACAGAGTGAAGCATTAGTTAGTTTGCACCAATCAGAGGCAAGCAGCCAAATTGTGTACCAGTGGATTGCAGAAGTTTACAACAAAGGAAGTGTTGCTTAAGATTGTCTGGCTGTAAACAATCGATCATGAATTTTTTAGTAACCACCAGAGAAAAACAAGTGCAAAATATCAAGTCTGCGAGACGACAAAGTTTATCATGGGTGAAACCACTGAATTTGCAGGACGAACGTCCTTATCAAAACAGTACAGGAACTCGACAGAAACCCACAAAGTATGGTCAGGAAAAATTCCAATGCAAATATGTTTTAAACTGTAATTTAGGTGGTCAAAAGATTAAACCAGGAACAAATTGCACCGGCATGGCTAAATCTGATCGCTCGAAGTTTAACATCAACAAGGATCTGTTGGTCTTTAAAGCTTTTTATTTCTTCATTCTGAGTGGGTTCGGCTCCGTGTTTCCCTACTTGCCGGTGTACTTTCGGCAAATCGGGCTGACAGCAGATCAAGTGGGCCTCATCGTTGGAATGCGACCAATCGTTCAGTTCGCAAGCGCACCGTTTTGGGCAGTTATGGCTGATAAGTACAGGAAACGAAAGTCGGTGCTAGTCATGTCAGTTTTGTCTTGGCTAATTATGACTTTAGCGCTGGCGTTTGTCGAACCCACAAATGAAATCTGTGAGCTACGAGTAGCTAACGAAACCCACACACACTTTGTTAACTATACGAAGGTTAAAACCGGGTTTTTCAGACGCTCGCTTACCCCAAGTTTTCTAGCTATTGAAAAAACCGTTGCGGTTATCGAATCTAGTCCGGATCTTGTTGTTGTGCCTACCACAAACGATCCTATGAACAGCCGACAGAAAACAGCCTTAGAAATCGATGGTGTCTCTGGGAATCAAAGTTCTACGGGAAAACGTCAGCTTTTTCCGTTGAGAACTACAAACCATCCAACAAAAACACTAGATTCCACAGCACAGCAGAAACAGAGCTTGGGGAGGTTTGGAAACACCTCCAAATTGGATTCTGCAAATAAAACTGCTAAAGAAAACAGAACATACGTTTCGCATGCTGGTATGGACTTGATTGAAAATGCAGAGCCGGTGAAAACAAAATTGTTGTTTAACAAAACCAATTTCGAAGTTAGTTTGGATAATACGAGCAATAGCTTGGAAACAAGTGTTGCTACTAACGTGGAAGAGTCTTTGCAACAGCTGGCGGAAACAAAAACAAGAAACTCTTCAGTTAATCATTTTGGCCAAAACAAAACTAAAGCGACAAACAAACCGAACTTGGACACTTTCACTCTTTCAGTTAAGAGTGATGAAAACAGTAACCAAGAGGGAAAAATATCTTTGCAGACATGGCAGGACTTTCCTGAAACCTCTGAAAGCGGACAAGCTATCGTTCACTCTCAGGAAAAAAACAACAAAAGCAAACGCCATGATATGACTAAAACGCTAGCATATCTAAAAAATGAAGTGGAATCAAAGCCCCAACCAAGAGCTTCTTCGGCTAAGGTAAAAAAAAGTGCACCGGTTGTCTTTGATTTTTCACAGTTTGTTCAAAAAGTCTCTGACCAACAACCAGAGAACAATACTAACGCTTCTCGGCAAACACTAACTTTTCAAAGTCGGCTATCGAATGCCAAAGCACGACTCGAAAATGATGTTTTGGGGTTTGGTTCCGGGATGGTGGAGAAAAAACTAGAAAATACACCAACCAAAAACAGCACTAAAATGCGGGACAGAGACACGGAGCAAACCACTAAAAATAGTCAAGTATTCAGCGTGTTCAATACAAGTTTGAGTGAACTTGATTTTAAAAATATCAAAGACAAACTCAAAAATTCCGTTCTTGGTCTTAAAAGTAACTTGCAAGAAAAACATTTTAACCATAAAACTAAAAACATGTCAATAACACGAAACAATGCCACAGAATCCTTGAACAACAGCAGACAAAAATCGTCGCCAGCGGCTGTGTTAACATCTGAGAGAACATTGAGCAGAGCAGATCTTTTACACGAGGGAGAGATGGAGAGATTTCGAGGTGAAACGTTGCGTCACAAGGATACAGTAATTGATGTTCCCTACTCCGCCTTTGAGCCTGTTCTAAGCCGTTCAGAAGACGAAGGGTCCTCTGCAATTAAACAACTTCTTTTTAAGAAAACAAACTATAAACAGCACAAATTAGCAGACATTTCTGGGGAGAACAGTGGTGGTTCTGAAATTATGGAAGACGACTTTGCAAGTGGGATTGATGAAAACAAAGACAACATGACAAAACCAGAAGTATCTAAAGCGTCCTCGTCGAATACTCAGCACCAGCTCAAAACAACGACAAAGAATTTACTTAAAACAAACCCAGATGAACTAAACAGAATATTCGTGATTTTGATGATCTTGATTGTTGTTGGAGAATTTCTGGAGTCGCCTTCTTTCACGCTAGCTGACGCCGCTTTGTTGGAACATCTCGGCGAAGAGCGAAGATACTATGGGAAGCAACGACTGTGGGGATCGCTTGGTTTTGGAATATTCTCATTTATTGTAGGTGTTTTACTGGAAAAATCTCGACATTTGGTGTGTGGAGAACCATACACAGACTATATGATATGCTTTTGCGTGTTCGCAATTACAATGGTTATGACTTTGTTTGCAAGCACTAAATTTCAGTTTGAGTACAACAGCACCACAAAGGCTGGTACTAATGTCATATCTGCTCTATTTAACGTTCACTACGGCTCGTGCCTTGTGGCTGCCTGTTTTATGGGCTTCGGCCATGGCATGAGCCATAATTTTATTAACTGGTTCCTAGAAGATCTTGGAGGCAGCAAAACGCTGATGGGCGTCGCTGTTATTTCCAGATGTTTTGCAGATCTGACGACGTTTTTCGTAGCGGGTTTTGTTATCAAACTTGTTGGACAAGTAAAGATGATGTTTGTATGCTTGGTGTCGTACGGTGTAATATTCACGTCCTACTCACTGTTGGAGAATTCCTGGAGTGTTCTTCCTGTTGAGCTGCTCAACGGCGTCACATACGCGGCTGCCTGGTCAGCGTGCACTTCGTACATGGCAGGCGCGTCGACCGTTGACGCTGTCGCAACAATTCAAGGTAAAACTGAGTATTTCAAAAATGATTTAACTTTAAAACACACAGAACAATAAGATTTGAACAAGGACACAAGCAGATACTTGCCCCCCCCCCAAAAAAAAAAAAAATCTGGGACAATCTGCTGTTTGTGAAGTCCGTGACCACTACCATCTCCAGAATTCTCACTTAGCGTAAACAAGGCTGGGCGAAGGAATATTATTGTACTGTGTATTTTAAAGTTAAATCATTTTTGAAATATGACTGAGCCAGTACAGCAAAACATTCATATAAACTGAGTGTTAGTTTTTTTGGGGTGCATTTCTGAGACAAAATCCAAAATTGAAATATTCCGTGAGGTTACACGGATTCTTTATTGCACAAGAAGCAAAAACACCGAAAAAAAATTAAGTGTAGAACACTAGTATATTAGATAATATGTTAGCGCGAAGACCGCTTGCCACTTGTACTTTTCTCTAGTCCTGTCCAAAGAAAAGCAAAACCCATTAACCCTGAAAATCCGATTTCAAATCAATCCATTAAATTCTCGTCGCAAACGGAAACATTAGATTCTCAAAGTGAAAGTATTTACGGTTCTCTTAGGAGCAGCGTGGTCTTAAAATAATGGTCTTGTCTTGTGGAATTACTCTGTTACAATCTCTAAAATGTTTCTGAAGCAAAGCAGTAAAAACAAAAACTATTAGGTACTGTCGCCTCTAATAGTAACGTAAAAAAGCTTAATTCTTTCTAAAGCCAAGTGGCCCTTTAGGATGGCGCTTAAAACTACTCCGTAGTTTTGAGCGGATGAAAGTCTTTGATAGTTTGATTCTCCTGGATATGACACTAATCCATTGCAGGTTAGCTCTCAGCAGAACTGGTACTCATTTACACAGCTGAGTCAACTAGAACAAGTCGGGTAAAGTGTCTTGTTCAAGGACACAACACAGGGGTCTGACCGAACTCACACCCTAGGATTATATATATAGGTCGAACACGATGGCCGCTCGGCCACTGCACCTAACATAACAATTTCTCGTCTTAAATTTCCAGGTATTTTGCAAGGAGTGTATTGGGGACTGGGCAGTGGTTCGGGTGCAATCAGTGGCGGGTTAATGATACATCATATTGGAGCCGTGGCCACATTTCGTCTCACCGCTGGCGGCTTCTTCCTTGGTTCAATCGCTTTTGGACTTGCGCAGTGGCGATATAATAAGGAAACTGCTGAGCGACCGCTACCGACAAAATACTCTTACCTTCCGGCTACACCCGAAAGTAAAGACACAGAAGCGCTATTGAGTGGGATATTTACAGACTCACCAAAGACTACGGGTAGAAAAAAGCATTACGAGAATCGGTACTAGATCAATAGACCAGCTCTCAAACCCAAATTGCTGCCGAAACTGCGGTAACTGACTTTTTACAAGAAAGTTACTTTGAAATAAACGCCCTTCACCCCCCC
>JAOBAT010073835.1:0-21149 GCA_026413305.1 Hydrozoanthus tunicans | reverse complement strand
GAGTTGCGAGTTGCGAGTTGCGAGTTGCGAGTTGCGAGTTGCGAGTTGCGAGTTGCGAGTTGCGAGTTACGAGTTGCGAGTTGCGAGTTGCGAGTTGCGAGTTGCGAGTTGCGAGTTGCGAGTTGCGAGTTGCGAGTTACGAGTTGCAAGTTGCGAGTTGCGAGTTACGAGTTGCGAGCTGCGAGTTGAGAGAATATTTTTCAGGTTTTATTTTTGGTTTCAGCTTCTAACCCGATAACATTCAACTACTTACAAAATTATAATTAACTGATCTTATCAAGAGTTCGAAGAAAACAAGTAGATTTGGAGGCAGTGAACGCACTACAAAAAAATGATGTTATTACAAATTACAAACATGATTCAAAGCGTTACCAGTACACACACACTAGCACTGCATTGTTTCACATTTGCATCGATTGGCTTTAGTATGGAAAGTGCTGGTTTACGGGTCCAAAACCTACAGTATCTTCAGGTTACAAATAATATTTAAGAGCCGCTGACTGAGAAAATCAAATACTCGTGGACAAACGTGAAATTTCGGATTTCTTTATGTTTTGCCTGGAAAACCCCTTTGATGAACTCATTTTAGAAATCACACTTAAACTTGCAACTGAGCTTTCGTTTTCGAGAAATTTAGGGAAAACCTTAAGGCAAAATTAGCGCTCACGGGCCCTCGGGGCCTGGTAATTTCAATGAAAAGTCAGTCAACTTTGACTCATTCCGCAATTGCTTTATTCTATGGAGTTGAAATTTCTCACAAAATTAAACAGTTCCTTTCACAACAAGAGAAAGTAAAAATTTTAAAATTAAAACCATCTGGTCATGATATTTTTTCTGTTTAATTTTGCATACTTGCAGCAACAGTGCAACACTCTGAAAATTGCCAAATTTTACAGGTCAAAAAAGGCAACTGCTTATGTCGAACTTTGTCACAAATTTTACACTGCAGGAAAGCCCTATTATAGTATTACAACATATTTAAAAAACAGCTTGGGTAATTCATAAACAGCCCGCTTCGAGTTTCGAAAGTCAAGACTATTTTTGACATTAGTGCAACACTCCGAAAATAGTCTAACTTTACAGTTCGAAAAAGCAACTGCGGTTTCAAGCTTTGTCACAAATTTTACACTACAAGAAAGCTTTATTATTGTGTTACAACATATTAAAAATTCAGCTGGGGTAACTCATAAACCACTAAGAGACTAATTTTGGTTGTTTTTACTTCAAAACTGAACACATGTCACGCACGCTCACTTTTTGTATAAATGCGTAGGAAGCCAGTATTTTTTATCTTTATCTTTAATCTGTAAAATATTCCGTAGACCAAGTATGACAACGTGTAAACCGAAAATTGTTTGAGTTTGCAACTGACATCGACGCGACGGTATTCAAGTTTGTTGAGAGTCATGCGTGACATGCGTTCAGTTTTGAAGTAAAAACAACCAAAATTAGTCTCGACTTTCGAAACTCGCAAAGGGCGGTTTATGAGTTACCCCAGCTGAATTTTTAACATGTTGTAATTCTATAATAGGACGTTCTTGTGGTGTAAAATTTAAAACGAAACTTGACACCGCAGTAGCATTTTTTGAACCGCAAAGTGTGACTGTTTTCGGTGTGTTGCACTAATGTCAAAAATAGTCACGACTTTCGAAACTCGCAACGAGCGGTTTATGAATTACCCAAGCTGGATTTTTAATATGTTGTAAAACCATAATAGAGCTTTCTTGCAGTGTAAAGTTTGTGACAAAGCTCGACATTGCAGTTGCCTTTTTGGTCTGTACAGTTTGGCTAATTTCGGAGTGTTGCACTAATGCTGCAAGTACGCCAAACTATAAACAGAAAAAATAATTTAGGTTTTTCTAACTTTCTCGAAAACAAAGTGATGACTGCGGGCAATCAAATGCAGTAACCTTTTTCGAGGCTCTCCTGGTTTGAAAATGCTGCGTTAGCTGTCGCCATACCGTAAATGCGAAAATTGGAGAAAACAAAAATCCTTGAAAATTCGCTCCATTGCCTGCAAACAAAAGTTTCAAGTTAAGGCTTGGTTCTTGATTCTGAAACATAGTATTCAAAGTCTTTGCACACAATTGAGCACGGGAGCTTTTTAATAACTCACAATGTGCAACTCGCAATTCGCAACTCGCAACTCGCAACTCTCAACTCGCAAGTCGCAGAATAGCCAACCCCAGCTGTCGTGGGCCATTACTATCTATGGACAGAAAACTCTGATCAAAGCTTATACTAACTGGGTTTCTTCACCATGCAAGCAAGTAAAACAGAACTTTTCCTTAGAAGAACTTAATCTTTTCTATCTTGCTAAAACGTTTATAGTTAATAGGAGAATATGTACACACACCAGCTCTTTGCTTTACTGACAGAGGTCATTACCACCCTGAGTTTAAGAATTCGTTACCCGTTATTCGTCTATTGCTTGATTAACAGATGAAAAGACCTACGTTTACACACTAGAACTACTGAAAAACGACAATAAATTTTCGCAAATCATGCTTTCCTCTCCTAACCTCTTAGGTTGTTACTAATTGTGCTTTTACTTAAAAGTAAAGAGGCGGTTTAATGAAATTCCCTTGAGCTGGCAGGCATACGCAAAGTCGACCGTAAATGATAATCGTTAGTCGTGTTCTGTGATGAAACCCGAAGTTTTGTATAATTGGTCAATTTTTGGTCTTTTCTCTCTACTGACAGGGTTCATTACCACCCTGAGCTTAAGTATGCTATTGTGTTTTTTTTTCTCTTAAGTTTAACGTTTTAAAACACTGGTGTGTCGTGGATGTCTGTGTTTAGTTTAATCTTTTTTTAGAAATCGTGATATTTGTCCACCTTTCTACCACAAAAACTTAGTTCATCCTCATGTGCCTTATAATGCCCTAAGCAAGCATGCGCAGTTTGTGGAACATTCAGATTGCTTGGATTTCTACAATATGATCAAGTAACTAACCGTTGGTAAACTAAACTAAACTAACTTTATTTATCGTCGTTACGCTGGACCATTTTCCCAAGCCAGTGGCTTTTATTTAATCGCTCGATGGCACAGATCTTGGCGTGAAAGTCGATTTTATGGAGGAGGAAAACCGGAGAACCCGGAGAAAACCCTCGGAGTCAGAAGGAGATCGTCAAACCTTAGCCCGCAAGCAAACCCAGGATTCGATCCCGGGTCCACAGAGGTGGGAGGCACGAGCGCTAACCACTCGGTCATCCTGACTCTCCAAGGAGTAGAAAAAGGGCAAAATTATACCCTCACACACGCCCGCGCGCACACACACCCACACCAGCTCTGTACTCGACAGGGTTCATTGCCACCCTCTCCTTAACAATTCGTCACCCGTTGGTCAGCTGCTCGATTGTACAAAAGAATTAAAAAATGTTAAAGTGTTAGACTATAACCACCTTTTGCATCTCACGACGCGTTGTATGTAAGTCTATGTCTCTTCACCTAACGTGTTATTTAAATAATAGTTTCTTTCAAAGTTAGTCAGGAGTTATTGACAACTAAAATGGAACGTTTAACTTCTGTTTTGAGCAGCTAACATTTTCACTAAGTTAAAACGCACGGGAACTAATTTCTTCCCTGTGCCCCTAGTGAGATGAGTTGCAGTGGCCAATGAAATATCGACACCAAGCAAATATTTCACTGTGAAAATTTCAGGTTGAATAGAAGTAAATTGAGTATCCCGATATTTAGTTCAATTCTTATCATTTGCAGACAGACAACCAAGTGTTAGGCTGTTTGTGATTATAAGGCCAGGTAAGTATTTCATTAAACAAAATTCACTTTCATTTACGTGCCTCAATGTAAAACAAAATTTGGACAAACTTTATAATCACCTTGCTGATTCACAAATCTGCTAATTAGTTTGTTCTTATTTCTAAAATGAAAACTAAATATTTACCTAAGAACAAGCCGTAGTAAGGTACAATTGCAAAACCTACGTGGGTTTTTAGAATTACGTTTTTTTCTCTTTCCTTGTTAGCAAAGATCATTTATCAAGGGAATTCACTGCCTTCTAAACAACACCAAGGTAAGCGTTTCATGGTTAAAGAACAACTCTGATTCTGCACGGAACACGCATTAAACTATTAGTCTTTCTATATAAACTATTCTGTTACTTAAATAATGCTTTCTTTTCATACTTGAGCAAAGACCGTTAACTTGTTTTCCTTTTTACCATGCTATTTTAACAAGTAGTAACAACAGTTTTCTCATCATTATAATCTATTATTCTTTTTTGCTGTCTTAACAGCATATATAGCTTTAAAACCGAATGAATTGGAACTCGAATTAATCCATCAATAGTCATGAGTCATGATCTTCTTGTCAGTCGATGCTTTTATCAAAAAGAAACATGTTAAATTTTCAAAAAACTTAGTAACTCGAAAATAATCTAGATTTCTTGTGGTGTTTGTGATCAGGCAATCCGATGGCCAATTACTCGGTTGAGTGAATTCTTCAGGCAAAAAATTTTGATATTTCATATAGTTCTTACTAATACGTTTTATTTAAGAAAAGACGCTTTTGCGAGAAAATCCCTCACAAATTAAAGGCGGTCTTACTTGGTGACTTACCAAATGATATTGGGGCTCAGTTTCAAATTAGAAGTTATAATGAACAAAAAGTAGCTAGAATTAATTTCTTGGCCAAGGAGAAAGATTTGTCTGTTTTTGAATGGGCACAAAAGTTATGAACAAGAGCTTGAACTTAAACAACCGCTCAATCGTCGCTAAATGAAAAATTAGTCTTAATTCAATTAAAACTTTTAATTTAAAGATCGTAGTTTATTTATTCTTACTGATCTGCTTATTTCCAAAGTCGTTGAAGTATTGATATCCAAAACTTTTCACCGAACCTAAGTTTTAGAATATTTCATGTTATCTATCTTTACCGAAACGTAAGGTTTCCGAAGTTTGAGGTCATCAATATTTTATTTTCGGCAGTTCTGATGACCTGTAATAAACCAGTAACCAGTTGCTGAGCAAGTAAAGGTTTGAGAGGGCAACAGAATCTAAGCAAGAATGGTTCTCGGTTTCCTCAAGACGGAAATGGAAAAACCTGGGCATCAACTGCAGTACCTCGCTTCCAATCAGCATTAAGATGAGTTCGAGTTTTTACCGAAAAATGGATGAAAGGGAAAACGGTGCCCTACGTAAGAATCCATCCACAGCTGACGGACTTCTTGATAAAATAATGTGACATGTTAGTGGACGAAGATAAAGCAATAGACTGCTATCCTCCGACCATTAACTCAGTTAATGAAGACCAATAAATAAAAGTTGAATAATGTTTTTCTTCCAAAAGCTTATTGGAGTTACAACAGTGTTAAATTTTGTTTTAGAATACTGAACTCCTATATATATGATTTTGAGGCTTGGAAAGGATAGAACAAAGATATCTATGAGAAATAAACACACATAGTGTCGTTTTACTTTTGACACACTCATCCGAAAAAGCAGTGTTATGCCCGAGCTGGGACTCGAACCCGCGACCCTGTGATGACCACTTCACTATCGGGTGGGTTATTCACCATGCTGTATATTTTGCGGTACGTTGGTTGCCCAAAGATCCGATATTTTCTTCCTTTGAGTGTGTCTCCAGCCTCTGTCAACTCATTATTCTTTTCAAGGTTTTGAACACAAAGTCAATGATTTTGAGATTTGGAAAGGACAGAATGAATAGATCTATGAGAAATAAACACACTGTGTGATTATAAAACCTTTCGACGAATTCTCATCCAAAAAAAGGTTTCCAAGCCTCAAAATCGTTGACTTTGTATTCAAAAACCCTGAAAGGAAAAAAACGGGTTAAATTTAACTTTTTACGTTTATTAGAGTTTCGATGCATAATGATTTACTTTTGTTAGTGGGGTCGTCAAGCGTTTACCAATCGTAGGGCAATCAGTTGAACTACATTTGTACATAAAGGAACTGTTAATGGTTCAAACTACTAAAAAAAAGTGGTTTGAGAAATTGTGTCCGTTTACGTTGCTGGGTTTTCAAAATTTGCATGACCAGGATAACTTAAACGTATCCGTGACTGATTGAAAAATGTTGTGATACAAAAGCACACACACACACACCGGCTCTACAGGGTTCAATGCTACCTAACTTAAACAATTCGTTACTCGTTATAGGAATGTAATTAAGCAAAAAAAACTTGATACCAAAAAATAACCCTTACTGTTGTACCATTTGAAAAAGCAGAAACACATCATGATCAGTTTCTTCTCTTTCCTTGTTACCGAAAATTATTGTTGTCAAAAGCTCTTAAACCTAACTTTCTGTTTCCTTGAAAAGTTCATGATGCGTGACACGGTATGAAAGTAAATCTTCTGGAAGGGTATAGATGAATGGAAACTAAATAATGTTAAAACTATCTTGCGTTCCGAACTCGCTTAGAACACGCAAAAGACTTTTATGAATACAATATAGATATGATAAATTTTGATAGCAGTACCAGGTCATATGTCCTTCCATTATGTTATCATATTTTACTGAAATAGATTGTTGAAGTCAGCTTCCAACGCTTAGAGCGTAAACTATGTGAGCTCGTTGCACTCACTGAATTCCCACTGATATTTTAAAGCTATATTGAAATTGTTTTTGAAGATCCCGAAACATTGTAAAAAATTGTGAACAGAAAGCTGGCAGCCCTGGCAGTGAGCATATACATGCAATGACGAGAATTATTTTCTTTCACAAGACCAAATGATATGCCTGAACTTGTTTTTAGTAATACTAGAAACCTATAGGAGCATTGGAGCTCCAAATAACGACTTTAAGCGAAATACTAACAAAACACCTTAAACTTATAGCTTAAACTGCGAAGGCAAACGACTCATTTGTTCGTTAAAGGTTATACTAACCTTGTAAATAAATATCACTCACGCAACAATTATAAAAACATTAAAACAAAATGTCATGTCGGATTTATCATAATTGTTGTTTTTTACTCGGCAATGCTAACTTTTTCGGTTGTATAGTTAAAGTTTATATAGATAAGTTTTATGTCACCAAATCAAAGAATATTTTTGCCGAACGCGTTTTAATATTTTACTAGACGTCGTAAAGTATCTTCATTTTTTCAGCAATTATTTTTTTGAATTTAAACTTATATAGCATTCAGATCATCAAAGTTTTTACTTATAAAATGTGTCTTTCTCAACGACGCAAACGAGTGATACAGAAGCTTTTTTAATAAAAATGTATTATCATTTTGGGTTGCTTTGATTTTTACAACGTGTAAAAGTAACTTGGCTGTTACGAGCTGAGTTTCAGTAGACAACACGCCCACACCAGCTCTGTTCGTTTATATAATTAACAGGGTTCGTTGCCACCAAAACCTTAAGAATTCATCACCCGTTGATCTATTGCTTGGATGTAACAAATGAAAAGAAAGTTTTCCCACAAAAATTTGTTCAAGTTTTAAATGAAAAACAACTTTTGCAGTCACGACATATTTTGTAACTCTACGCCCAACATAAATTGTCGTCTTAAAACAGGTATAACTTACATAAAAGAAGTTGCAATTGAAAAAGCTAAATAATGCATCAAACGTTGACTCAACAATATCCAAATATCTAAAACCAACATATAGTTTAGTTAAACTTGGGATGAATTGCAAGGCAACATCACAAAAAACTAATTATCATTGTTGAGTTTCTTTCAAAATTTTGGACAATTGGCAACTAAATTGAAAGGTTGTTTTAGCGGCTAACATTTTCCCTGAATTCAAAATAGCGCTTGAAAAAAAGTTGTTTTATACCCCTAGAGGGTTTCTTGCAGCAGCCAATGAAATTTCAACACCTAATAAATTGTTAGGCAGTAAAAGTTGCTGGTGGATTATATTCACTAGAAGTAAGTTGAATATCTTTAGTTTAGTTCCATTCTTACCGTTCGGCAGACACTCAACCAAGTGTTCACGATTATAAGGCCAGGTAAGCGTTCAACAAAGCAAAATTCACTCTCGCCGGTGTATGTGCCCAATTGTATTCAGTGTAAGTAAACTTGATTTGTCACCTACTAATTTTGCAATTTTTATATTGATTTATACTTATTTCTATAATGAAAGCTAAATATTTACATACAAACAGACCGCACTATTTTTTTTATTTGAACAAGCAAATGAAAAACTTAATTAAATTTTTTTTTGTTTCACTATTTCCTTTTAGCAAATATCATTTGTTTCAAAAAATCTTACATGCTCCTAAACCACTCCAAGGAAAGTCTTTGATAGTGTAAGAACAGCCGTGAAATGTTTAGATCGAATACAGAGAACCGATAGTCTTTCTAGTTGAAGTAATCTGTTGCTTGAATAAAACTTCCTGTATTGCTCTTTTTAAATCTCCTTAAACAAAATCCGTTTACATTCTTAAAAGAAAAACAGTTTGTTATCGTAGAGCTATACTGCAAACAAGTACCAGCAACTATCAGATAAGTCATATCATCTTTTTACATTAGCTTTAAAAACAAAAACACCTTCAGAAATATCGAATTATTCCATCGATGATCTTCTTATCAGGCAACACCTGGTTTTAGGTTGAACAGCTTCTTCAAAAGTTTGTTATTTTAAGTTCTTAATGATTTTAATTTTTAAGCGAGAAAGAGCTTTTTTGTCTTTTTTAGGTTAAATGAATTCTTCAAGAAAGAAACGTATGTTACTTTGAGTTCATAATGTTCTCGATTTTTAGGCGAGAATAAAACTTTTTTGCGGGAAAATACGATTGAAACCAAGGTTTTGGCTTTGCTTTTCATGATAAAGAGCAATTTTGATTCCGTTTAAACGCTATGGTTAGAATTGTTTTCACAGTTTCATTTCTGAGAGACTCTGTTTGATTCCTCGTTCTTTTTCTCAACTCTTTATATAAAAAGTAGAAAGTGCTTTAGTTGTAAAATTTCGCTGAGTTACCTCTGACTCGTCGACTGCAGCAAACTGCATCTTTTCAATTTTGGTTTCCAAGTTTAATACCTTAATAGGCCCTTTTTTTTGTCATCAGATTTGAATAACAATTTTGTATGTCATCAATGGCTAACATTTTTTACGATAAAAAAGTGGTTATTTGCAAGCAATAAACGTTCAACGGGTCAGTTTTGATTTAGTAGGGTTACTTTGTGAAAAGATTACTTAAGCACGGCCCGTTAAAGTCATTAATAAAGTAGCTTCGTTAGTTCTGGCATGTAAAATGGAATAACAGTTGTGTTATAACAGTAACCAGTAACTAAGCAAGGACATCGGCCTCCTTCTGTATAAAGGGAAAGGATTTTACTGCACAAGAATTTAATTGGCCTTTGCTTTAAAAGCTTGTGTCAAATTCGTTGCAGAACAGAACGGAACAAAAGAAATCTAGTATTAGACATGTTTTGTTTCGTGTTTCGTTACCTCTATATTTCAGAGTTTCAACCATTTTGCAGCGGGCCATTATTAAAGGAATCAAATTTTTCAGACTTCAAGGCATCATACAGTTTTCTAGGAAACTGACTGTTTAACTAATACGCCTTCAATGCGAGCAAGTTGTTTTGGACTACTTTTTATTACTTGCAGTCTAAAATAATGAATAATGTTAAAACAATATTCACTATTTTAGACTGCTAGTAATAACTGTAAAATTTTTGAGACGAAAAAACTATGTTCTAAGATGTTCTTGGCAAAACTGTTAAAAGTTGTTTTGTGCATTTCTTTGAATGAAGTTTGTTTTACATGATGTGCAAGGTGAAGACAGAGAATCTTTTTGTTTCAAAGGTTTGGAGACAAAAAATGATAATAGATAGATGCGGATAGATAGATGCTTTATTTGTGAAACCTTGCAGCCATAGGGCTGAATTACGTTTACATTACATACAGTATTCTTGAGAAATGATAAAATCGGAATAAATACTAAATAAGTTAATATATAAAATATTCGATAAGGCTGCTCTAAAAAAACTAATAATACAAAATTTAATATATACTACATACTGATCATGAATTGTTACAAAGCTAAAATTTCACAGAGTTTTTAAAAATGAAGGAGTTCTTTGTTCTATCGGTCACAGGCCTGTGCACCGAAAAAGCACGTTTGCCCCTAAGATTGTACTTGCAACTGTTAACAGGTGGCAGTAATTGGTGCAGTTTATGGTTGGGGTTACTGCACACCTCTCTAAAAAGCTTGGATGTTTTATTCTCGCGGCGCCCAAACAACGTAGGTAGGTAAAACAATGCGTAAGGCGCGTTTCTGGCATCTCTCAAAATCGTTTTGGAGATACTGTAGGAGGCTGTCATGAAACACGGGACAAGCGTATTCAGCAACGGGACGAATGTATGTAAGATAAAACAAGAGTAGTTCTTTTGCTTTGACGCCCGGACGTTTCAGTTGGCTTAAAAATACAGTCGAGAGTTGACCTTTTTGAAGATATCAGAAACGTGGTTGTTCCACTTTAAGGTACTTGATAATCGCAGACCTAAAATTCTCAATAATAACAAAGTATCTTCGTTTGTGTCACGCTGAAGTCACTTCTGGTGTGGGTTTTTACGTTTGAATTGCGTACTGCTAGTCATATTCTAAGCGATAAAGTCTTCTTGCAAGCGCATCTTAAAAAGCACGGTACATACATACATACATTCACACATACATACATAAAAACTTTATTTCACCTCGAATTTTAGAGTAGCTTCACATGTAGCCAGTATCTTCGAGTACTCTGCTGTGATTGATGCTTTTCGACCTTCATTGTTCCGGTACGTGAATCCGATGTCGTAAAATTGTCCCGTTCTCTTGCTTTTTAAACATGATGCTTTTAGGGCGAAGTATGTTATCAGTTAGTTATCCCTAACCCTGCCTTTGTGTCAGTGAGAATCGCATTCACGACTTTAACTTATCCTAAATCGAGTATGGCCCAGTGTTCAGAGACTGCTCTGTAACAGCAAATTTTTGGCAGCGGACGGCAGTTGGATACCCAAATCTCACTAAATTAAACATTGTAAAATACCACACTAAAGCCCTGTCGCCGCAGTTTTACTGCAAACAGACATACTGATAACGCTCAAGCTTGTAGTATTTTTGTTTACACACTCTTCCGTTTCATTTGTTTTAGCCGCATAAATGCTTGGTAGATGTTTTTGAAACTAAATTTCCATTTATTGTGACGTATTTGAAACAAAGTCTGCGTTTGTTGGGACTCATTCGTGAGTGAACTCTACCCTTTTTTAAATTTTGTGTAAACAGGACCAAGCGAACTGATGATGGGTTTCCTAGCAACCAAAGTAGGCTTTGCTTTGGCAGTTGCTCTAACCATCACTTTGGCAATTCCACTGGCAGCCGCAGAGGTGAAGAGGGCCATAACTACAGGTAATACCAAAAGTGTCGACGAAATAAAACTTGAAAATGCAAGATTTAAAAATGCACCACTTAGTCTTAAAACCGGATGATAAAGTACTGTTAACCTTTATATTAGGAAAGCGACGAGAATTTTAGATGTACTGTTTAGTCAAACAAAACATTGACCATGCATAGTTCTAACAATATATTTATCGTAACACAAAAAACGTGATTTCCACAAGAATCATTTGTTGGAACTCAGTGTTGCATTTATCGTATGACCCATAAACGGCTAGAGAAAGGGGATATGGGAATTGGACGGGCCTCCTCTCCTCGATTTTTTCTGAGCTTTTAAGAATCCCAATTACTCCTCAGTGTCTATTAGTTATTAGTTAACACGTCTTTTTAAGCGAGTCTTGATAAGCCCAGCTTTTTTAACGATTCAGAAAACATTTTTGAAACATGAAAAACAACTTTATCAAAAGTAATTTGATTTGTGTCAGTTTTTGCACTACTATTCACAAAGTTTCATTCTAATTGAAAGTTTTGCAAAACAATTTTTTCTTATTTTTGTATAAATATGCTTTTAACACAGGTTTTGGTAGGTACATTCAAACCGCTAGAATTCTCAATAACAAACAATTTCAGAAAAGTTTGAAGGAAAGTGGACGAGGCATATTGAAAACCATAAAAGAAGGGGGGGAGGGGGGTTAACGAACCACTCCTCCATCCCCGTCAACCGTATATAAATGGCCAAACAAAAGGCTTGATCATCTAATGCTTAATATTCTTTCAATATATACAATCTCGTACAATACTCAGTAATCCATATTTAATATTGCGCAAAACTTTGTTTTAGACATTGAAACAAAGTCACCCCAGATGCATGCTGAACGAGTAAAACGACAGGACGAACCCGCTTATTTGGCAAATTGTGATTACCTGTTTCGTGGCTACAACGTTTTATTTGGCAATCCAAACATTGTTATCCCTGAGAGAGGACACGACCCTGGAATATCTCGCCTGCCAATTTTCAACACATCATACATCAACAGAACAACTTCAGTTGATAGACAATGGTACATTCCAGATGGAACAACTTGGGAACCAGCCTTTACCTGTCTCTCCTCATTTACATTTACGGAGATGAAGACCGAGTCACAATACACTCAGTCGATGAAAGCTTCACTCAACATTGACGGTGGTTTTGGCGGATTCGAGTTTCAGGCAAACACAGATTATCAAGAGAATACTGAAAAAGTGCGAAATGGTGACAGTGTCTTTGTTAGAGTTCATGCTGGCTGCAGTAAATTTGTCGGTCACATTAACGACATCATCCCGCCGAGTTTACACTCTTCGTTCATAAAAGCCGCAAAGCAGCTCGCAGCCAACACTAGCGATGCAAATTTCATGCATTTTGTGGAAAACTTTGGAACCCACTACGTGCGCGATATAACCATGGGAGCAAAAATGGGAATTGAAAGCGAATTTACAACACAAAGCTATCAGAATATGGAGAAAGAGGGTCTTAATATTGAAGCTTCTGCAAAGTACTCCGGACTCTTTGATGCAGGTGTGTCCACGGATTTTAAAAAGAACAAAGAACAGCGAGAGAAATTCGAGAACAATCGCGCAAAAAAATTTACAAACAGTTATGGTTCAAATATGCCAGCAGATGGTAATGTAAACACTTGGGGTTCACAAGTCACAGAGCATCCATTGCCGATTAAAATGAACATAAGATCCATAGCAGACATATTTACAAGCACATACATGTCAGATGATTTGGGAATTCCTTATAACGAAGTTAGACCAAGACTCATACAATTACTCAGAAACTACTGTAATATGCTTCTGAGGCTAGGAAAAGTCAAGCGATGCACTTCTGATTCATCACCCAATAACGGTAATTTCTTTGCTTTAACTACAATAGAAATAGTTTCAGTCTATCATTGATTGAGTAGAGTAGCTACTTTGTGATCAATTTAACAGCTTTTCATTTTAACCCATTGCCGTGGGGACTATAAAATCGCTGGCAAATTTAGAACACACAAACGGGAATGTTTGGCAAGGCAGCAAAAAGATTACACAGTTGACAACTGTTTTCTATTACTTAACATTTACATGCTGTTCAAAGAGGACCTTAGAAGATTAAAATGTCACGGCATTTCTGGCATGGAGAGTATTCCATTTAGAGGCTCGCCGTCTCATAAATGCTCAGTAAATCATTCACGCAGTTTTCTACCAATTTTTACGACGTAGTACAAACTGTAAAGGTAAAACAGTGAATGGTTTGTACCCAGTAATAACAGTAAACCGTATGATGAGATCGAAGTGTGTTCCTGAGAAGGACTGTTGTCAATGTTAATGACTGATTCTTCGACAAACTGTACGGAAGTCATCTTTAGAGTTAAGTGGGGAATAGTGTGTCATTTGAAAAATATACTGGTACGTAATAACAAGGTAACAAACTTTTAGTTTGAAACATAAAAACTTATGCTCATAAATTGGTACCTAAGAACAAGGTAACAAACTTTTAGTTAGAAATATAAAAACTTGACTCTATACTTCTTTCCACAGTAATAAGGGTACGATTCGAGCAAAACCAAGTTCCCAAAAGGCGCAGAAAGTCTTCTTCCTCAAACACTCTTTCGTTTGCAAGTTTACAGCTGCATCGAACATTAGTGGTACGGCCTTTCCCAGAGGATAGAGCACTACCAGACAATGACTATCTTTTTAGGGGATATAACATCGTTAAGGGCAACCCAGTCGATCCCTCCCCAGAGGCAGGCCATGATCCAGGAATTTCTAGAGAATTCGTCTTTACCGGCTCCTACCAAAGGCAGCACCTTACCTCTGATCGCATGTATCTGGTTCCTGATGGCACCACCTTTGAGTCGGCGATTTCTTGTAGAGTTGACTTTAACTCAGGAACCAGCTTAACTGAATCAGAATATCAAAACTCAATGGAAGTGTCAGTTGACGCCAGTGGTGGGTTTGGTGGCTTCGCCTTCAAGGCAAACGCCGACTACCAACAGAAAATCTCAAAACTACGAAACAGCGAAAGCGCATTTGTCAGAAGCCAAGCTTCATGCAGTGTCTACGTTGGGCATGTTGATGAGTACGACCCGCCAAACTTCTCAGCAAGTTTTCTAAGACTTGCTAAAGGGGTACAAATAGATATTTAACTGAATTAACTTAATTCAAGATATTGTTTTTTGCAACTACTCTGATTACTGCTGATTGCTTCTAATCAGGTCTTTTCAGCATCTCTTTAAAAAATAACAACATGATAAGCAGAGTTAATAATTTGAGAATGAAATAACTGCCATATTACATGTAGTTCACAAGAATGGAGAAATTTTATTACTCAATTTTACCATTTTATTACGTGGGGTAACTGCAACTGGTCTTTGTTTTGGATTGCCCTCACAGTGCTGATGTTAGTTTATAATAACTGTCAGATATTGTGTGATAATTAAGTTGTTGCACAATGCCACGTTAGGGGGTGCTGCTCTTAGACACTATACCTCAAAGTATCATTTCAGAGCAAAACGAAATCCTACTTTAAAGTTCTAGGCATTGGCGAAAAAGTAATTTTCCACCGAAACAGCTTGGCTCACAAAACAAACACAAGTTGTTAGGGCTAGATATGCCCTTGGAGTTCAGTCTTCGTGATTGCACTTTTTTTGAAGTAGAAATCTATTACTTTTACTAGTTTTACTTTTCAACATTTTCTCTTTTTAAGCTGCTAAGAGGAAACGTTACAGGTAACATGCTGAAGTTAGTGGACGACTTTGGAACTCATTATACAACGGACGTCGTAATGGGTGCCAGGTTTGGATATCAATACGAGTTTACAAAAACAAGTTACGATAACGCAAAGGAGTCAGGCCTTAACATCGGTGCAAGCGCAAGCTATTCCGGACTTTTTGATGCTGGTATCGGGTTTGCAAGAAACGTTCACACCGAAAGCAGACAAAAGTTCGAGAATGCAACAGAATCTACTCAAGAATACAGCTATGGCTCTCGCTTTCCTGAAGACGGAAATGGAACAACCTGGGCATCAACTGCTGTCACAACCCCGCTTCCAATCAGCATTAAGATGAGTTCTATCGCTGACTTGTTTACTGAAAAATGGATGAATGGGACTACCGTGCCCTACGCAAGGATAAATCCTAGGCTGACAGAATTCTTAGTTAACTATTGTAACATGTTGGTTGACGAAGATAAAGTAAAAGACTGCTATCCTCCGGATACAGGTTTGTTCTTACCATTAATGAGAATTTCAGCTAAACAACAGAAACGATTAATGTGTGACTAAGAATATGAGAATGAACAATTTAAAGGGTAAGAATAGGGGTAAGGTCGGCATAAAGAATTAAATCCAAACTAAGTTCATTTTTCATATTACAACAGATATGATAACCGATGGTCCAGGACTAAAGAAGTTTTACACAGGTTCATCTACCAATCGGATTTTCGGGCTTGACTATTTTGACAAGCAAACCTACGTTTTGACAACAAACTCTGATACCTTTGAACTAAATATTTTGCGAAACAGGCGTGTGACAGCAAGGTTTCAACCACATTTTAGGGTTCTCGGTGTCGCTGCATGTCCAAATCAGAAAACATTTTGGACGTCTAGCGCAGATTGTCTCTCTCCAGAAATTTCATGCCCGGTTATCACAATGTACACTGTGAGTGACAATTATTCGTCAATCGGTAAAGGGGTCACAAAAAAACTCGCCAGGCTTTTACAACAGAATTTTCCTCCAATATACGTGGACAGAGAAAGTGGAGATTTATACGCATCCGAAGTGGAAAATGGAGTTATTGTTGTGGTTCGGTTCCCAAACCTGTGTGAGAACCCATCGGCAGAAATGGAATCTCTCGGAAGGTTGAGCTTAGCGGGTACATCGATTGGAGCAGTAACGGCAAGTATGGTGGCCATGGAGCATGATATTTTTGCTTTTGGATCGGACAACAAAGTTTTCCTCGTCCAGTTTTCTCAAGGTATGATAAAACTAGAAGTACTGTTTAATCCATTATGACTAGTTGCTTTTACTTATGTCTCTGACAATCAACTTCTTCTTCAAATTTCATTTCATGGGATTGACAGACTATTAATTCAACTCCTGCTGCAGTCGTAGGCTAAAGTTTTTTGTTGTTTCAGTCGCAGCGTGCTTTGATTGTTCTAAATTTACAATCAGGCCTGCCAAAAACATCTTAAGAAGTCGAAAAGACAGAAAAAGATGGCCTATATAAAAATAAATCTGAATCAGTTTACCAATTTAAGCCTAACAACAATTTATATACGCTTTTTAATCATCTTAAAAGTCTACTGAAGCCATTTTGTAACTCTCAACTTCAAATAGCTTTTCCAACTTTTGTATTGAACTGAAAATGGATAAAAATGCTAACCTGACCAATTTAGTTCGTGAAACAAGCTTTCAAAACAGCGCAATCAATGCAAACAAAATTAAATATATACGACGGCGACTTATGACGACACATGATTTGCTTCAAGATGCCTTACACTAACGTTAACAGCGAACCAGTGAGTTTTTCTCAAACACTCAGCTTATCTTTTCAAAACCGGTTACAAGTGTCCCTGCGAAAACTGTACAGGTCGAACTTCAATTTTAGATAACTTAAACTAGTTTGAATACTTCGCCTCAGCAGAACTCTAAGTTTCTTTTAAAAGTCCTCAGGGGATCAACTATTCCTTCTCCTGCCTGGTTAACCTAGTAGGTAAGACACCTGTCTATCAAGAGGGAGGCTTTAGTTCGATTCCTGGTGTTGCTGTCCGTCAGACATCAGCGAGGATGTATATGTCTGAAAAATAGTGTGAAACGTACATAGCAGATTTGCTAAGACCCTCAATATCCAAAGTTCCCGAATTACTTTGAAAGGTACAAGCAAAAATTTTCCTAAGTCCTGATGCGTGTGAAATGAAAGCAACGGTATGATATTTTCATCATTATTATTGTAAAAGTGTGTTATAATCCAAAATTACTTATCACTACTAATTTAGCCGCCACCTAGTTAGCCAAGTTCGTAAGACGCTGTGTGGGAGGCTCGGGTTTAATCTCAAAATAATTGGGGAAAAAGTGTTACCTTTGCTCTAACATCTGCAAGCAGTTTGAACTAATTTACGTCTTATCGGATAAGGACATTTGACCGTATACTAGAGCTTCCTGTTGAACTATTGACGCCTCCTGGCCAGGCGCTTTGCCCAAGATCTATCAACACAACCGTAAACTTCCATGGCAATGGAAAGCCAAATCTCTCCCTCTCCTATCGGCCATCTTAGAAAACCCACAACACTTTGCAAAAGTAGTAGGGTGATCCCGGTGGGGAGCCTTTTAACTGAGGGCAACTCTGAATTCAGTGGGAGCCGTATCTACCGAACTGTCTAAGACCCTCCTGTGGAAACAAATGCATAGCCTTGTATTTTGTAAATTGTTCTACATTTTTTTGTTTTATAGGCGTTAGTCATATTAAACAGATAGTTCCGGTAAGAGGTCGCGTCGGCAGCCTGGCTCGAGGTTACAGTGGGGATCTTGTTTTTACCATCGTCGACCAACGAGATCCGCGGAATGGTCGCTGCACTAACTTGTTTGCAATCAAGTGGGATGAGAATCGAAAACAGCTTGAGTTCCCGGTTGAACTACTGACTCCTGGTAGTATGCCTCGAGCAACCTGGCCAGGCTGTCGCCTCAGAGCTATTGACAAAACTATCTACTTCCAAGGCAATGGCGTCCAGCTGTACCAATATTCGTACAGGCGTTGACGGTAATCAGCAAGTGCGTTTTGAGCAACAAAAGAGCTCATTCTAAAAGTTTGAACCTCTTCTGCTAAACTTACTGTCAAAAGCAATTCAATAAAAGTTAATTAAAAGTGATGCTTGTCTTGGTTTACATCGAAAAGTTTAAAACCGCTTATTTCTCATACGAATCACTGATTACCAAAAAGCAAATAATGAGTCAGACAAAAACTTTTTCCTTCCCACAGCTAACTGGTTGTTTTTTTGGAGTAACAGTTGTTTTAAGATGCCTACAACATAAACATTTTTATTGCTTAAGTAGATAGACCTTGCAAAATGAGGAAACGTTTCTCAAAACCTGTTATGGTTCTCGAGAATTAAACATTATTGCTTTCAACTGATGATGTCGTTGTTGGATAGGCAGGTTTTCAATTTTTTCTGAAATTTGCTACAAATCCATAACCTTTGGACAAAAATTGAAAACTGATCTGGAGAATACCTCGAGATACATCAGCAAACCAAGTTTGGCTTAGATTCATCCAAAGATTATGGATTCGTAACAGATTTCAAAAAAGTGAAAACTTGCCGGAAAACACCAAAAAGGTAATATCTTGAGAGCCATAACAGATTATGACAAAACATTTTCACCGCTATTTGCCTTCTAGCAATGTCTATCACTGACATAACAGAATATTGGATGTCATAGGCACTTCAAAAAATTCTCCCACAGTACTCAACTTCTAGAGTTATCGGATATAAAGTAAACGCATTTGATGCTTCTTGTGTCAAATAAATTTATTTGGAAACCACTAATCCCTTCCCGAAAAGCATTAGGTTCCGATGGGTTTTATGAAAGAAACGTTTTCTTCGTATCAATATATTGCACTAAAATCCACAAGTAAAACAATTGAACTCACCTTTACATTCATTTTCTCCATTTTATCACTCACCCGACGCGCGATTCATCCTTAAAGGACAGAGGAGCTTTGCAGCCTTACATGACATTGAAAACAACGTTCTGATTGGCCGCTTGTTGCTATATCTTAACGCCACGTATGGAAGGCAATATCATCCTCTCGCCGGCAGGGAGAGTATTGAATGTCGTAGTTCTTAAATCACTTGTTTAAGAAAGCTTCTTACAAAAATAAAACTTCGTTCAAAGAGAGAAGAAAGATGAATGTAAGGTTGAGTTTAACTTGTTTTCCTTATGGTTGCTAGTACAATGTCTTCATACGAGAATCATTGTCCTTCAGTGCAGTTTTATTTAGTCGATCGAGTTGGGCTTAGTAGCCAGCAAAGTCTCTGTGCTTTCCTTTTTTTCAAAGTCAAAACATTTATTCAAGATTTGTGAAAAGATTATTCAACGTATTAAACTTGAGATAAAGAACAGTTTAACATCCCCCGCAGTAGAGGTTACTAAAGGTGGATATGTCTACCGGTAGGCACCGACGTTGAGGAGGAAAATTGCTTCAGTAAACATCAATTTATCAGTAGGACAAATTTAATTAACTTCATGCCAAATCTTTATGATTATTATTTTCTGTATCTATTTTTTTTAAATAACCATTACTCTTATTCAAGTTTATGGGCTAAACTACTTATATCGTTTATATTTATTTGATTTTCTCTGATTTCAATGAATTACACTTAACGCGATCCCTTTTTTAAAAGCATGAGATAAGATCGTATCGAGTTTAGAACCAAAACCAATACTAAATAAAATAAACGGGTCGAAAAAAAGTCATTATCAAAGTAATGGCTAAAGAAGCAATTGGCGCTAAGACATAGAGTCGGTCGGGTAAACGGAAACACAGATACTATTTTGTTTGGCCTTATTCAAAACCTTGTCGGCGGCGCAGTGGCCGAGCGGTTAGCATGTTCGACTCATAATCCAACGGTCGCGAGTTCGAGCCCCGGTAATTGTATTGTGTCCTTGAACAAGACACTTTACCCGACTTTGTTCCAGTCGATTCCGCTGTAGAGGTGAGTACCAGTTCTGCTGGGGGCTAACCTGCGATAGATTAGTGCCCTGTCCAGTGGGGATCAAAGACTCTCATCCGCTTAACACTACGGAAACCGGAGATAAGAGCCGGCATTTTGAGCCACTTGGGCTCGAAAAGGATTTAGCTAGCTTAGCTTTGCTTATTTGCAAACTTAGAGTTCGATAGCCGAGTCCCGATTTTTGATTGTCTTTAGTTCCCATGCTTGAATTGAATCGCTTGGAGTGGCGGCTCGAAACAGAAGCAAAATTAGTTCTACTTGCCAACAATAGAACGAATGACGGAAAAAGAAGTTAGAAGCAAATTCTATCTCTTCCCAAACAATCGTATACATGGTTGTTGACCTTTGCTTGTCGATGTGTATATATGCTGTCACAAAGGAGGGCAAAGCTTAAAGGACGAAAGATAAAACTTAAAGATGTTTCAACCCCAAACAGCAAGTAACATTGTATTCCAATTCGCGGTCCATCAAAGCATGTGGCGAGTAAGAATACGAACACGCGTCAAGCACGCTTTGATCACGTACAAAAGCTTTGAATATTAAAGTGCCGCTGAATCTGAAATCCTTTTACTAGGAATCAAGAAACGCCATATGAACTTGTACTTAATTTTAGCTTGCATGCGTTGTTACTGTCTTTAGCCAACGTTGTCACCGTATCTATACTGAACATTCTGTTCATCAAAGTTTTGGTTAACCTGAAGCAGTTTTGTACTATTAACTTGCTGGGATTTTACAGTGTGACTAAGCAACTTGATACAGTCTTGATTTGGGCAATCGTGGTTAGTTGCATTATCTTTCCCACGTTCTCGTTTTCTCTAGTTTTCTTGTCTTCCTATCTTCACGAGCTTTTTGTAGTCCTACGCTCCTCCGGTGAATACAGTGCTAGTCCAATGTCTAAACTAGTGTCTATAGTGTTATTCCAATGTCTAATCTAGTGTCTATAGTGTTATTCCAATGTCTAATTTAGTGTCATAGTTGCTAGTCCAATGTCTAATCTAGTGTCTATAGTGTTATTCCAATGTCTAATCTAGTGCCTATAGTGTTATTCCAATGTCTAATTTAGTGTCATAGTGTTA
>JAOBAT010073824.1:0-21151 GCA_026413305.1 Hydrozoanthus tunicans | reverse complement strand
CTCCCCCCCCCCCCTCCACGGGCAAACCCAGGCATTTGATAGAAGATGAGTAACAGGCATTTGCAGTGTTCCGGCCCCCTGGGCATTTGCAAACAACAAAACACTTACCTCATGTTTTTGACGGCGCTCAGAAGTCAAGAGTTTCAGACACCATCATTTTGGAATAAAAAGAACATTTATCGACCATAAAAGATCTACATATATTAAACAAGAAAACCATCTGCTTTGTCTTAATCTGGTGGGAGCAAGTGTCCCATTTTGTGACCCTAAAAGTTTACCATGACAGTTCATTTTCAACTCACAAGTTTATAATATCTAGGCCCCAAGAAGAAGGAACAAAGAACAACCTCTATATATGATAGGTTGGATGGAGAATAAAGCACAATAGATGCACAATGTTCAAGTTTCTGTTTCTGCTGTTTTTTTCCAGTTATATTTAGCTGAAACAGTTATAATTTTATTAAAAATTGACAACTAAAATTGTTGTATATTGGTCTGATGGACTAGGGGGCCAGGCATTTGACGATCATAGTAGGAATGGGGAACAGGACATTTGCCCATGAAAGTTGTCCGCTGGGCTAGTTATTTGGTCAATTTTTTCAAATGCCCAGGGGTTTGCCCGTAAGGGGGGGATGCTCGTGGCTGGAATTGACCCGCACGTTATTTCCTCAAAAACTGATGACTTATGTCAAAGGATGCATACATAAGTTTAATAAGAATAATGATAAAAAAATATTATTTTTAACCCATTTTTATTGTACAAGCAATAATAATTAATATTTTAAAGACAAGTTCTTTCCAAATAAAGAACATCAGTGGTAGGTATGACTGTCGTAATTTTAGGGTTTAAAATAGTTCAGTATTCTTTAGGGGTTGTCAAAGAAAACCAGTATTAAACCAAGAGTTCGGTATATTTTGGGGTTGAAAGTGCGAAGCTATTAGAAAAATGCTTGCAGTCCCTTGTTTTTGTAAATGTGCATACTGATAAGAAATTATTATAACAGGGTTCGTATGGGTCGTGGAAAACCTGGAAAGTCATGGAATAATAGAACTTCAATTTCCAGGCCTTGAAAGTCATGGAATTTTGATTAGGGTCATGGAAAGTCATGGAAAATTAGCAGAATTTAGATCTCACCGCAGAGATAGACTTGCAGAGACATAGTGCTGTAAAACTGTGTGCCAAGTTAAATCATTTTCGTTCTTAGAGTTGAACTTGGTAATGCTACTATGTCTCAAAAAAAAACATCCCTTTCTTCACCTTGTTTAGCATACGTTGTGCTAGAAAAAGGGGGAAAATGAAACTACTTTTGATGTATTGAGGGAAAAAATAACGACTCTAGATCATGGATAATCGAAAAAAGTTATGGAAAGTTATGGAATTTTAGAGAGTCTAAAGAGTACGACCCCTGTATAAAAAATGACTTGTTAACCCTTTCAGTCCAAGCCAGTTTATCAATGTCTAACTTCTCCTTACATAACTCATACAATATAAGGCATTTAGTAATGAGAAAATAGAAACTGATCGAGCATAGCAAACTACTGAGGATGAAAGTCAAAATTCTCCTAAACTGGTAACAGGAAAAGTAAGGGTTTTAGTAGGGAGAATTTAGTAATACATCATTTGATGTATTTGGGACTGAAAGGGTTAACCTTGTTTATTTGGTCTTCTTTGGGAAGTTTCAAACCTCAGCCTTGTGGTATAAACCTCGCTACACTCAGTCTGTACAACAAGCCCTCAGTCTGAGATTTTCAAGAAGAGTCTTCGCTATTGGTTAATAAGTGTTCTGTAGTATTTGTGTAAAGCCCATCGATGCGAACACTGTGGCAAAGCCTTTGAATATCCAAGTTTGTTGAAAATGCACATCAGATTACACACTGGAGATAGGCCATTTCGCTGCAAACTGTGTGACAGTGCATATACAATACCCTCTGAGTTGAAGAGACACATGAAGAAACACACTGAGGGAAAATCGCATCGATGCAGTCAATGCGATAAGGCATATTACACTACTGGTCAACTCACTGGTCATATGAAGTTCCATACAGGGGAGAAACCTTGCAAGTGTAACCTTTGTTCTAAGTCCTTTAGTTCAAATTCAAGGTTAACTTTACACACAAGGCAATGCCACTCAGACAAACGACCATACCCATGTGACAACTGCGACAAGACCTTCAAAACTTCATCTGGTTACAGAAGACACTTGAAATCACACTCGCTAGACAGACCGTACCGGTGCGATCATTGTGGCAACACATTTAAGTGCAAAGGATCATTGAACCAGCATATGATACTACACAGAGGTGAAAGATCATACTCGTGTGGCCAGTGTGATGCAGCGTTTTATAACAGCTCAGGATTAAGACAGCATCAACTTCATAGACACACTATAGAAAGGAAACACAAATGCAGCCAATGCGAGAAATCATTTAAAACTGCTAACCACTTAGAGCGTCACCTTCTAGCCCACAGCGATGAAAGACCTTTTTCATGTAACTTCTGCAACAAAGCATATAAGGATTCAACAAATTTAAAAATTTATTTAAGACTTCACACTGCTGAGTCGAGCTACTGCAAACGGTGTCATAAAAAGATTAAAAAAACAAATCATTTGATTCTGCTGCGAACGGATCCAAAGGAGTTCCCTCACCATTGTTCCAAATGCCATGTCTTGTTTAGCCATTCAAAATATTTAGAATCTCACATGAAATTGCACAAGGGTTTAAAAAGACCATACAAGTGCAGTAAATGCACCAAGTGCTTTTCAACAAAGTCTGGTTTAGTTACACACAAAAGATTACATACAGGTGAAAAGCCTTACCTCAGTAAAATTTGCAACAAGACCTTTAGGCAACCACCTCACCTGAAAAAGCATATGGAAAGTCATGAAAGAAAAGAGAAGGAAGGCTCAAGTAAAAATCAGAAAACAACTGGTTTTTCAAGTGTTGCAAATTGTCATTTAGAAGAAGATCACCAAGCCGATGAAACCATTAAAGAAAAATTTAAGTGTAATCATTGCGACAAAGAGTTTGCTCTCTTAAGTCAGCTTAATGCACATGTTCAGGAAACCTTTAAACTCAGTGGAGGAAATGTTATAAAGTTCTAATTTTGATACAGAAAATCTAGGTTATAGTTTCATGATATTTTCTAGTTTTAAGAAAAGGTAATTTTACATGCAGACAGACATGAAAATAGATCAAAAAGATTCTACATTGATACAGAAAATTTAGGTTAATTATATGATACTTTATAGTTTTAATAAAAGTTGTCCATTTTTTCATGCAGAAAGACATGTGAATTGACCAAAAACACCCTATGTATACCGGTTGATAGAGAAAATCTAAATTAATTGATAAATAATAGTTTTAGGTAAATAAAAATTATTGAATAATAGTTTAAAAAAAAGGTGTCCATTTTTAATTGCAGGCAGACATGCAAATAGATCAAAAGCACCCTATGTTGATACAGAAAATTTAGGTTAATTATGATATTTTATAGTTTAATAAAAGGTGTCCATTTTTTCATGCAGAAAGACATGTGAATTGATCAAAAACACTCTATGTATACCGGTTGATACAGAAAATCTAGATTAATTAATGAATAATAGTTTGAAGTGAATAAAAATGATTGAATAACAGTTTTAAAAAAAGGTGTCCATTTCTACATGCAGACAGATATGCAAATAGATCAAAAGAACCCTACCGGTTGACACAGCAAATATAGGTTTTATGATATTTTCTAGTTTTAAGAAAAGGATTGTCAGACAGACATAAGCACCCTATATATACTGAAAGTCTAGGTTAATTTTATGATATTTTATAGCTTTAAGAAAAGGTGACCATTTTGACTTGCAGACAGACGTGAATGGATCAAGGACGCACTGCTTTGAAATGGGTCAGAACTTAGTAATTAAAACGCCCGTAGCCAGGACAAATTACAACCGAGGCAGTTTTGACATTTCCAACACGTTAACAAGAAAACTGTCTCACATCGGATCAAATTAGGGAGTTTAATATTTTTCGACGGCAACATTGACGACGACAACCAACAAAAAACGCATTGCTCGCCCTTATAGATCACGTACCGTGTAGCACGAAAATTTTGCATGAGTTTTGCGGATTGGCGATTTTTTGTGGTTTGCGGCAACAAATTCTTGTGGCTCGAGATGATTGAAATTTCTGGTGGGAACTAATTTTTGCGATTCTCTGTTCAAGTAGCAATATTTAAGTGGAAGAAACCTTAATATGGCATTTTCAATTTTTGTTTTACGGTCTGTTGAGTCAAAGCTCACTCTACTTTAATATTTGTTGGAGAATAATACGGTAAACACTGTAACATCTTACTGCACAAAGGGACTGAACAACGGCAAACAAAACAAAAGCCTCTTCCTACCATACACAACAAAACTCTCTTTCGTTAATACGGTATTAATATACGCAGAAAAATCCCGCGGTCATCGACAATGGATGGAAAAAACGCAGCATCACAGATGCCCTAACAAATAGTGTTCTTTCAGATGACCCATTCGCACCAATCTGATGAACTCAATTGCTGTTCACTTGACATTTTTGTTCTTTGTACAATGTTTTGTTTGCCTAACAGACTACTGCATTATGTTTAAGTCCAATTTATAATCCCCCAGTGGCACAAGTCCATAAAAAGCTGAGTTTTTAATTTGACGGAAAGTAGCTAATTTTTGCGGCGTTTTATTTTGCGGGAATTATTTTTCTGCGGGAACTAGGGTTACGCTTTATGAATAGAAAAGGATGAAAGTTGTTCTTTTAACGGTAAAAGAAGATTAACATAATTTTCTGTAGTTCGAAAACTTCAAAACTGAGCTTTTCACGTTGTAATTTTCAAGTCGACGACGTGCAGGTGACCCGCACGGTGCATTCCAATGTGCAGCTATTGTATTCACTATTGTTTTCTGCTGTCGTCCTCGTCGGCGTGTTCGTATCTTAAACTTCCTATGAGCCTGACCCTGAACGCACAGGTCGTATGGCATCAGCCCGCTCTTCATTTTAAAATCGGTTATAACAATTTCAGCCACACTTAGCTTTTTTTTATTTGTAGCCAGTTTGACGGATTACAGTAGCCTGTGAACAGGCTCTTCGACAAAACTAATTGGGAAGGGGACTGGGGAGTACCCTTCTCAACTAGTTTTGTTTCGTCGAAGAGCTTGTTCACAGGCGAGATTACAGCTGCTGTGTTACCAATCAGAAGTAAAAAGGCCAGCCCTCACAGGCAGGGGTAAGTAAAGCGCGGTCACACCCCTTTCCTGTTAATCGGTAACATTTGGTGTAGCAAGTCGTAAATTCTAGGGGGGGGGGGGATTTTCTGAAATATTTTATCCTTAGAATCGCTTAGAATGCACCAAATTTATGAAAACAATTCACGTATATTCCAGATACACAAGACATTTTTTCACTCGAGCAACTCAAATCTTTACAGAAATCTTCTCTTTGAAGAATATCGCTGGCCGTTGAAATGAAAATTCATGTCGATGGCTTTGTCGTTGAAATTTGCTGCATTTTGATATTACTTTTGAAACCGCTCTATGTAAGTTTGCGCGATCCTGTGTTCGTCTAAAAAAATTGTGTTTCAGTCAAATTTTTTTACCGAGTCTCTATTGGCCTCAGGTGGCTACGGCCCTGTAAAACAACAGGAGGCCAATACTATGAATGAGTGTCACGTTGAGCAAATTTATGACTATGTACGGCAATTTTGAATTTCACCCTTATTCATGTGGATGGAAAAACTGAGGGACTGAAAATCGTTGACATGGATTGAAATCGCAACCACAGAACAAGAAAGAGACAACGAACACTTTAGGCAAGTTAAAAATCCTTTATTTCATTATTTACAGTGATAACGGTGAAATTCAAAATTCCCGTACTAAATTTTATTAATTTCCTCAGTAAACGCTCATTCATAGTATTACTATAAATCTGACAAAGAATCCATACAGGGATGAGTTTAATTGCATTTAAATAATATCATTGTTCATTTAAAACGACACCTCAATAAAAATTCGGGCGAACAATAAAACTCGTGTTGGACTAATGAAATTAAGTATGTACCGACAAATCAAAGTTTTGAGTTCGCCATTGTTTTTGATTACGCGCATGCGCACGAAGCGACTAATTGCGGATTTCACTTGATTAACGTCGTTTTCCAGACGATATCAGGCAAAAGCAAACAAACATCCATTTCATAACACAGGCAGCTAAGTTCGGGGAAGAAATCGAGTTACTGTTTCTTGACGCTGTTTGTTATAAAATCCAGCTTTCATTCCTAAGCAAAAGGGATTTCGTTGACCTAATGGTAGCTGAATGGATTTCCTGTCTTTACATAAGGTACGATAGACCACAAACAACATTTTTTCTTTTTATTTGACAGAAATTGATAAGGGAACGCTAATTACGAAGTTTGTTCTGTTCCCCGTTTTAATTTTCTTGCTAGTGTCGTTCTCAAACTAGCCACTGATTATGGACGATTGTTCGTCTAAAGCTTGTTCACCTATTTTTCTAACACTACCCGTAAAATCCACGAGTAAACAGCTTTTTCCAGCTTACGTCGGTTTTATTGTGGTTCGGTAATATTTGCCAGGAGCATAGACTACAAGAGGGTCTCAATGGTTTTGCGTTAGCCGGAAAACGTCCAAAACTCTAGCCGTTAGGCGTAAAAATATAAAAAAATAACCGTTAGCCGTAAAAAACGTTAACCGTAAAAATTCAGCCCATAAACATACACTCTAAGGTCGGACTGCAAGTTCGACGTTTGAAACAACAGTCGAACTTTTGCCGAATATTCGACACAAGCCGCACATAATTCAAATCTGCTGAATTTAATTCTTTCAGACGTCGCACTTTTCATCGTTAACTAACGTTCAACTACGTTCGACCTTAGTCCAGTGTCTCCAGGTATTTTTTACTTTTTTCTCCGCCTCGCAGTTACGGTTTTTCTCAAAAAACGGCTCGCATTTTCTGCATTTCCAGCAGAGTTCGAAATCTCTAATTCACTTGAAATTTGTTTGTTGTCTCGGTATCTCAAGGTTTTGTACGTTTTTTTTGTTCGAGTCCCTGGTTCCGCCTGTAATAGCACTGCCGCGGTATTTATGCCATGTCGGATTTATCGTGCAGTAAGCGTATTGAGCTTCGTTCTAAGCTTGGTTTGCTCGCAGTTCATATTAAACACGCAGAATTTGTAGTGTAGTTTGTCAAATTTTCCCGGGGAGCGTGCCCTCGGACCCCCGGCTTCTCAGCCAACCGATGCACTACCAGTTCCTGCAAGCCCTGCTATGCAATACTTACGATATGTAACCCCGGACCCCCTTAAAGGATCGCGCCTTCGGCACTCGCTAAAACCTTCCATCGGAAGAGTTTTCAATCACCCGCAACAAAACGACCCGTTTCCGTTCTCGATTGTGTAGCGCAGCGTTTTCGAATCGATGCATTATTAATATACAATTTGGTTGGGAAACAAAACGCATCTATTTGCTGTTTGTTTGAACGTTGCTTGGGGGAGTTTTTGAAACCGTTTTATGTAAAAAAAGAACGTAAAGTTTGGTTAACCTTAGCGGAGAAAAAAACTTCGTGTTCGAACGCCTTTTGACATTACAAAACGTTAATAACACTGTTTAAAAAACTTGTCTTTGTTTTCAAATTTTGTGAAGGTGAAGAATTCGCGGAACAAACAAAGAACCAATTTCAAGAACTCCGCTCGTTAAAGTATGCGTATGTGTTGAATGTATTAAGTTAACAAGCATGTTCGAGTGCAAATTAGTTTATTCTGACGATTGCCATCTTTTAGAAATGAATAATTTGATTTTTGTAGAATTTTAAAAATCTTCTCTGTATCTAGCCCAGCGAAAAGAACTGGCGAGGACCTGGACATCATTTTTGCTGAACTAAAGGTAAGGACACGGATTCAAAATAACCGAAAAACTAGCCATACTTTAAATGCTAACAATTACAGTGGTGACGGGGATGGCACGATTGATGACAAAGACTTGGGGTTTGCGATTGTAGTACCACTGTCGGCAACGATGAAGGCTATGGTGACGTGGCGGATGATTGTGACGATGATGGTGACGATCACGACAGAAAATGTTACGATCATTTCTATGGCGATGATGATGATGATCATGACAATTGCATTGACGTTAACGATGATGTTAACAATGGCAATGATGATGCCAATGGCAGTAACTGATGATGACTAAGGCTGCTTTGATAATAATAATAATAATAATAATAATAATAATATTAATAACAATAATGATAATAACAACGATGATAATAGCAATAATCATAATGATCGTAATGACGGTGATTAGTTTACTCATTTAATAATTACATAAAACGCAGCCAATATAGTAGGACGATTATCGCTCAACATTAACATATAGTCCAATAACTCTTTGTCTTCTTGATTGTAGGACACACAGGCATGTGAGAAATTCCACCCGACAGTGCTGCAGCAAATCTGTTATTATGGATACTACGAGGCTCTTGAACAAGGAGTTACCCGTGAGTTTCTCTCAGTAGTCTCCAACCAAATTTCCTTTGAGAAAACAGAAAGAATTGTCGTGAATTTTCAAAAACTAGAACCTTTAGACTTTGATTCGAATCAATAGGGGGATTACAAAAGCCACAGAAACTGCCCTTTCTCCCTGTTGGCTGCGATAGCTCTTGCTTCTTCCCATGACCACCGACCTGCTTCTTTCCTTTCTCTCTTTACTGTTCTTCACCAGGTTGTTTTTGAACTTCCTTTCCTTCCTCTCCCTTCCGGCGTCCATGTCATTGCAGTTACAGTCATTCCATTTATCGTGTCTTAAAAGATGACCCATCATCTTCCACCTGCGTTGCTTTACCTTATTGGTCAAAGGCTTCTTGTCTGCTTTCTCTTGCAGCTCTCGAGTTGTGGCATGATCTTGAACTTTTCTACTTAAGGCCAGAAAATTCCTCGCTGGAGCATAGACCATCGACCAAAAATGTCCACCTTCTTCGATTTTGAGCATTATTCTCAAGCTCTACCCCCTTATAACCATTGTCTTTCATTTCCGCTTCCATACTCCGCCTCCACGTATTCTTTGATCTTCCACGGTTGCGATTACCAGAAGGGTCCTCTTCCTCTTTCTCCTTTGTATCCGCATTTCAACTAGTTCCTGACTTGTATTCCTCCATAAGCGGCGTTCTTGAGCTTTTCCGGTCACCCTACTCTCAAAATTTTCCTCAGACGTTTGTTGATAAAAACGTGGTGAAAAATACTCACACAGAAAAACGTATTCCTAATTAACAGGCCTTAGATGAATCCCGGACCCCATTTGCACCCAGAGTTTATACGTACTAATTAACCACGCTTAAACGCATAAGTCTTTAACGCACAACATTACGTAAACAAATCAAAGGCAGCTTGGCCAAACGGACCTTGTGGTTTCAGAGCTGGAAACTTATTTTCGTCTAAATAGAAAACGTTTTCGTTTGATTGCATCTCTTTTTTCGGGGGATGGAAGCGGAATCTTGAATCATGAATCACGGCTTAAAAAAGTGAAGGAATCATGAATCACATTATCTCTCGCAGGTTGTGAATCATGAATCTTGGACTAGAAATAAATTAATCATGAATCTTGATTTTTTGTCTCAAGATTCATGAAGAAGTTGTATAAATTAATAATGAATCATTGGTCGAAAGTATCTGGGAATCACGAATTATCATACTGAAAAGATTACACTTCATCTTTCGATCTTTTTCCTTGTTTTACGACCATATTTCAACATGGTGTCAGAAGTGGAAAAAAATTCTAGGTGGTCCCAGGTGTAGGGTAATTGAACTCTGCCTTGGCCTTTGTTCAAGTCCGGCTTATAAATCCCGATGTAAATGGCATTTTTCAAGCGGCGTCTGTGCCAGTCCAGATCTTCATCAAGCACTTGGACTGTTTCCATCGGAGTATTACGGTCTTAACAGTCCTTGTTGTTGTGGGTGGACTCTTCAGACTTTGCTACCTGGCTAGGTCGTAGATGTTAAACCTAATAAAACTTTCTTTTCCTGTTGCTAGTGTTCCGCCAAGGTGATATTGGTACAAACTTCTATGTTGTCCTCTCCGGATCCCTGGATGTCAATGTCTCAGAAACTGAATCACTTGAGGTAGAGAACCAACTTCATTTTTGTGTTTGATGAACTCGGGTTTAAGCTTTTCTTCAATATTTGATTTCACCAACCAGCTATTTGGACTACAAAGTATTTTGATAATAAAGAAAGTGAAATTTTAGTATCTTGTTATAAGGTATGAAGTAACTACTCTAAAGTTATTGTGGTTAACCAAGAACTATTGGGGGAGGGGGGGGGGGATGCCCCCCCCCCCGGTTCCGCCGTCCATGATTCATGTTGACGTGTCAGATCTCCTTATTAGTTTCGCACAGGACCAACCACAGTCAGCTTGTTATTATCCTTTGAATAAATGAGCTTAAAACTGATTCAGATACTTGACGTTTTTTACTTAAATATTAGGGATCTTTAAGATCCGAGGACGGTAACATCAAGAAACACACTTCTTGCTTGCCCTTCCTTGCCGTACGGTCAGTTTGCTTTCTCTAATGCCCAAGCTACGCTGACAAACATTGACAAAATTTTCTCTGGGTCATTCTCGTTGTCATATAAATTTCAAACTGCACTTTTTGCGTTGTAACTTGCGAGACGACGGCGTGCAGGTGACCAGCCCAACGCTTTCAAACGTGCAACTTTTGTAACCTCTAGTGTTCTCTGCCGTCGTCGTCGGCATTATTACCGGCCTCGTATCTTAAAGTTCTTATTGTATGTTAACAGGAAGCCGTTACTATTTGTACCTTGGGACCTGGGAAAGTATTCGGAGAGTCTGTCCTTGACGATACTCCACGGTAAGTAACGCAGGGTCAAGTTGTGTGCAATCCATCATGTCTTCTTTATGGCTGGGTGGACCAGAAGGCCAACACAAGGTTCTTCTATTCTTTCCTTTCAGCCACTTGACCTGCACCTCATCCCATGATCTCCACCCCTTTCCGCCTCTCTCTTGTTCCACTGTCCTTCTCTATGGTGCCTTTGGCCTTCATCGCTTCCTTCGTCCTTCAGACTTCTTGTGTCCAGGTCATTGCTATCATATCAATCAAGTTTGGTATACAACGCGTACGTATATGTAATCCTTTCAGTAGCTCGCTTTTATCGATGAACTCATGTTTTTTTGTATATACTATGTAAGGAAACTAAGTTAATTTTTGATAACTGATTGGAACTGAACGGGTTAATTGAAAGTCTTTCTACTAAGGGTGCAAACGTGCGTTCTCTGGGCCTATTCCAGACCAGGAATACCGATGGAATAGACTCTGCCCTATTCGTGTGGCTGTTTTTCCTGTGAGATTACGAATGAAAACATTTGTCAGTGATATCTTAAACTTGATAAAGATATTTCATAGCCCTGACAATCTGAAAAAAAATGTCAAAATTTTATTCTTAACCTGGAATAGTTTGAGATCCATGAACTGAAATCCTAGAGAATAGACCTATATTGAAGTTTTTTTTACCAACACCAAAAAATGAAAATTGCTAAAGCAAACTAACAAAAAATGTTTGTGACATTCTTACAGTGTGTGTGACTCATAAAAAATAAAAAACAGTTGTGTTGTCGTTCCAGGCACGCGACTGTAGTAACAAGTACATCCTGTGAACTGATTTTTATTCAAAAGAAATACTTCAGAACAATCTGGGAGGTTAGTTTCTTCTCTTTATTGACTAAATCATTGTAGATGTGAGGCCTACTTTAATTTAAGGTTATTGTTGTAGAAAGTATCACTACGGCGGCGGCGCAGTGGCCGAGCGGTTGGCATGTTCGACTCGTAATCCTAGGGTCGCGAGTTTGAGCCCCGGTCAGACAACTGTGTTGTGTCCTTGAACAAGACACTTTACCCGAATTGTTCAGCAGTGGCCGAGCGGTTAGCGTGTTCTACTCGTAATCCTAGGGTCGCGAGTGGCAAACCAATGGTTTTTATAGTATACTTTTTGAAAATTGAAAAACTGATTTTGTGTTGTATGCTCTTTAAGCAAGCCATCTAAACTGGCATGTTCCAGTCGACTCAGCTGTATAAATGAGTACCAGTTCTGCTAGGGACTAACCTGCATGCGATGGACTAATGTCCTGCGTGCATGTACCTAATGGGCCACTTAGCTCGAAAAAGGTTTCGGCTTTAGCTTTGAAAGAGCCGCACTTTTTTGCAATGATATTTCCATGCTTTTACTGTAAGCTATTGTTTTTAATATCAAGATTTACTTCCCATGCATGTCAGTCATCCTTTTTGAACATGTGTGCGAGATCTCTGAGCAAGGAGCTTGTGGTTTACAGTTTCTCAGCAGTGATTGCTACGTGTAGATTCAAGATTGAAGTTTGAACATAACACTATTTTCTGTTGGTCATTGCAGAAAAACAGACAGCATTTGGAAGAGATCATTTCAACGTCTTTATGTTCCACCATAACTAGCGAAAACAAAAGTAAGAGAGACGTCATATTGAACCGTATACTAATATTTTAGAACAACAGCCTTTCAGCTTGATAGTTCAGAAAGTTACTTTTTCTCTTAAAAAACCTTGTTACGATATAAACTCCCTTAAGTATTCCTATGACCACCACAAAGTACAAGTTAATCTATATCTTTAGAAAGCTTGAATACCTTCGTTCTTTCTGTTGTAAGATCTTCGAAGATTCTCGGACTAACAATCTCGGACAATCTCAAATGGAACGATTATGTACTCGAGTGTATCAAGAAAACGTATAAACGGTTGTTTTTTATCATTTCATTAAAAAGAGTAAACGTTCCCACCAAGGACATTTTGGACTTTTATTTTTGCACCATAAGGCTTATTTTAGAGTACTGTGTACCTGTTTTCCATCATGCACTTCCGAACTACCTAAGTGAGGAACTTGAGCGAGTACAAAAACGGGTAACCAAATTTCTCGCTCCAAAATCATCATATGATAAATGCATCGCCAACTTTGGCCTCGCAACCCTCAAGGAGAGACGAGCCAACCTTTGCTATGGGGAGCCGATTTCTCCTTTAGTTTAAAAACCGAACCAATGACAATGACAAGGGCTAGTACAAAGAAGATGACATTGACAAGAGCAAAGATGAAGAAGATGGCAATGACTGACAAGTACAAAGAAGATAACAACCACGAAAACAAGAGCAAGGATAAAGGAGATGGCAATGACAATGACAAGAACAATAACAAAGAAGATGACAATGAAAAAACCAAAGACAAAGAAGATGACAACGACAACGACAAGAACAAGAACAAAGAAGATGAAAACGGCAATAACAAGAGCAAGGATGAAGAAGAAGTAATGACAGCGACAAGAACAAGAACAAAGAAGATGACAATAAAAAAGGCATAGACAAAGAAGATTGCAATGACATTGACGAGAGCAAGGACAAAGATTACAATGACAATGACAATAAAAAGACCAAGGTGACGACAATGAAAATAACAATGACAATGACATTTATGGTAATAATGACAGTGACATTGATAACGTCATCGACACCAGCAGCGACAGCAAGCAGTGGTTCCCTTAGTGCTCTAGCTTTGATAAGCTTTTGAAATATCTTTTAGGGCTATTGGGGTTAACTTGGTTAACAATATATCTTCTGGAAGATTGAGTTCTGCCTATTAAAAGAGAAATGAGATTGACGTATATCTTGTTTTAAATTTATTTAGAAAGTAGCAATGAAAGGGAAAAAGAACAGAAGAAAATTGTTGAGGTAAAGTACTTTGTTTACTGATATAGCAGATGACGAAGCAACTTGTTTAATTTTTTACCGCAAAATATCATCTTCTTGTGTTTAGTTACTGTAGAGACTTATTACCCTCAGTTGAATTTCTGCCGGTTTTAATCTAAGTAATTATTCACAGTGAAAGTTTAGAAAAGAATATGAAATTTTACCTTTTTGGCTTGTCAAGTTTGCAATCCTTAAAAACATTTTTAGAAATAATGAAATCACTTGAAAATTCATAAACTAAGATAGTCTGCAAACTATATGGATTTAATTACCCAGTTTTTGTGGAAGTTTTTATCTATTGTAAATGTTGCGGTTCAATTCTTGTCCTCAGTTTAAGCTTTGTTTTCCATTGTTCTTGGATTTTGTAAGTCGATGATAATGAATTTGAAACAACTCCGAGTTATCGTTTCTTTTAGTCTTTAGCTCGTGCCGGCCAAGTTCTCCGCTTTATGGTATTGGAAACTGCCCCACAACTCATCCGAGACCGGAAAATAAATCGCCTCAAGTACCGCCGGTGCTGTGTGGGTTCCGAGCTCGTTGATTGGTTGCTCAACACGTCTCGCTTTGTCTACACTCGTTCCCAGGCCATTGGTATCTGGCAGGCGTTGCTGGAGGAAAAAGCAATAGTCCATGGTAAGGATATAATTAGGTTGAATTGGGAATGATCCTAAAACTAGTACTTCAAGTTACTTTAGCACTGCTCATGTGCTAATCTAAACACTGTCATATGCTGCGCAACCTTGTACCCAGGCTCTTCCCTCTCACGAGAGAGGGAAGAGCCTGGGTACAAGGTTGCCTCGCATGAACTTCAAGACGAGAAAGAGAAAAGAAGTGAGAAAGTTTATGATAGAAAAGCATAGCCAATAAAGATTGGTTAATTTTGTATTAGCTGAAACGATATCGACTAATGTTAGTGTTGTTAATGTAAGGGGGGAGGGGGGGGAAGTTTAGTTAGCTAGGACTCAAGACCATTCCGATCCCCTAGATTCATGCGCTATTTCATTTTCTCCTTTTCAACGAACTCGGGCTAAAAGTGAACCCGAGGTTGTCCCAGCGGCCACATAATATAATCTATCTATCACTTCGTTAGACTGCTAGAAATCGGTTTAACTGAGTGACCCAGAGAAAACCTCATAAAATAGATTGATATTGACTTTAACCCACGTACAAAACCAGGTTTTGATAATCGTAGTAACGGCAGACCGAATGGTAACTTTCATCCAAAACTGAGAGCCTGCGATGTATTGGAGAGGCGACTAAAAAGGAGCTTTACTTTATGAAAGCTCCAAAAGCTAAACCCTTTTTGGGGGACGGGGGAGGGGGTTTATGAACAGTTACTTTAACCTTTTTTAGACACAGGATAAGCAATTAAAAGCATTTGGCTGGTTTGGCTTAGAGTGAATGCAGAGATCCACTTACAAATTGATGTAACTGTGGGGTTTTCTTTTTATTTGCATTATGAAGAACTAATGAATTACTATGGGTTAAGTCTATGCCATATTAGGAAGTACGGAAGTACTTCAGTCACGGTTGACTGAAGAGAGACAAGCGATTACATCAACGGACGTTGTGTGTCACCAGTCATTCGCGTCTTTCATTCAACTCGCTCGACACTCTGAACTTAAGACCCGATGATCGGAAATCTAATAGGGTAAAATTACATTGTTTGACACTGATTTAAAATATGAAACACGATAAGACGTTTCGAGCGTAAAAGCTTCGCTCTTCCTCAGTTATAAGACATGTTTAAAATGCGTAAAATGCGTAATTCATACTTTTTATTGAACAATAGACATTGTCTTTATTTGTCCGTATTTTGAGCGAGTTTACACTTTTTAAACATTTCTTATAACAGAGGAAGAGCGAAGCTTTTACGCTCGAAAGGTCTTTTCGTATTTCTTATTTTAAATCAGTGTCAAACAATATAATTTTAACCTATTTTACAATCGTGCCTGATTGCAATTTTTCTATTTATACTGATCCGTGATCGGAAATATCATACCTTGTGTGTTCATAACAACATTATTATTGTTATATACGTAATGTCCGTATCTCGGTTGAATAAAAAGGGAAAAAACAGATCATGCGTCCTGATTGGATACAACCCTAATAAGTGGCTGGGTGTTTCTTGATAAATATTTTATATTGGGTTCAGCGGGAAGCAAATTAAAACACAATAAAGACCCGAGTACTATAAGAGCCTGTGAGGCGTACGTTTTGAAATTTAACCCCTCTTTCAAGAGAACCTATTTAGCCTAACATTTATAAATATGGAGGCACAGTTAAAAAAAAGATAAAAATACTGGAAAAAATTAGTCTAGATTTCAGACGTACGTTTCCAAAGAATAATTAGAATTTTACAAACATGCATACTAGTGTTTTGTAAAAGAAATTATGTGTTCTGGTCATCCATAGTTGATAAACGGACTGGTAATGAAATCCAGCAAACTTTAATTTAAAAGGGAAATACAAAGAATGTACAAAGTTGCTTTGTTATAGGTTGAACGAACCGTGAGGGTGCACATTCTTTGTTTTAGGTGTTAGTGAGAATGTTTTGACTGGCTACTTGTTGATTTGCATCTCAAAACCTTTTGTATTTTGTGCACCTTCAGCACTAGAAAACAAAAGAAAAAGACGAACAAAGGCCTAAAACAATGGTTTCATAACCAGTCCGTAGATTAACTATGGGTCATCCAATCATTTTTCTAAAATCCTTTACGACAATATGTAACCCAGCTCACTTTTGCCCTGTCAATAGTTTCCAGGGCCCAGTTGTTCAAAAGACGATTAGCCTTAACCCAGAGTTTATCACCATGACAACCAATACGCACCTTTTTTTTTATAAGAACGAGGCTCAGATTGGCCAAAATTTAAAAACAAGTCAAGAACAGGTTGAGGCTCGGGGCTCGATAACTATTTTGAAACTTTGCCGAGCTTCGACATTTAACTTATAGCAATATAGAAATGGTTGGCAATTTCTCTATTTTAATCATTCGTTACTTCAAATTATTCGCAGTGCGGTATATATACTTGCCCCGAAGTTAGTCCTTACAATTTGTTTTCCAATACATGTATTGCAATACCTTAGCTTAGCTGTTATTCGATTTAAACCAAACTTAGAATTTATAACAATTTAAGAACAATTTGAGGCTTAAATCGCCAAAATATTGAGAAAAACGAGTCTCGGAAAAATTTGCTGGTTCTTATAAAAAAAGCGCGTAGGTTCTGTTAACCCTGGATTAAAGCTAATCGGCTTTTCAAACAACCGGCTCCTAAATGCTAGCGCCCTTATCGATCAAATTAAGAACCTATTCAAAAACCCTAGTCGCGTAACAGTTTCAATAAAAAACCTATTTTAGGCTAAGTTCGAAAAATCTAGGTTCTTCTACGTAGGTTTGTACTGTATAAGTATCCTTGACCCTGGTTTCCTTCCTACAGTTTGCAACGAACACGAGTTTCAAGACAAATACCTGTTTTACCAATTTGCTGTTGATCAAGAGGTCGAGGAGCAAAACTCCCGGATGAATGAGGAAAGTAGAAGCTCATTTACAGAGGACGATTTTCGGAACAGTGTGTTAACACTGAGCATGATCGGGCCGGACGCCATGTTTAGAATGGCACTCAGAAAACCGTAAGTAGGAGCATAACAAAACGCTCTGAATGATTATCGCGCATTCGACACTCCTGAGTCAGCAATTTTTTCCAACATGCTCCCTCCCTCCCCCAGTTAAAGAATTTTCTTGCCTGCGATACTTGAACCAGTGTGTCTTTGCTTTCGGCGCTCAGGTGGAAAACTTGTGTGATATACTCCGCTTAAATTAAATAGTTTATCAAAATAAATTGGTCAAAGTCATGAATGTAAAACTGATTTTTTCCACTTCTTGTTAAAATGATTTTCTAGAGCTAAATGAGAGATCTGTCTATTTTCATTGAGAAACTTTTTTTTGTCGAGAATCCGTTTTCTTATATCATATTCATCGTGTTTATTGATATCTATCTTCTGCTTACATGACATACTTTAAATTCTGTTGATGAGAAAAACGGAAGAAATGGAAGTTGAATCATTGAATATGAAAACCAAAATTCTCCTTAGCTGGTTATATTAAAAATTTGAACCCTAGTTAGGAGAATTTAGAAACATGTGTTGGGCTTAAAGAAATAGTTTTACAGAGATTAAATACTTTTTTAAAATATATTTTTATCACATGTAAAAAAAAAAACTCCAAACCGCCGTCCCTGAATTTCATATCTCAGGAGGCAATGCTCTCTGCCGTTTAGTTGATGTTCGCAATCGCCATGCACGTGAACGAATTAGAGTTTTTGCAAGGTAATGTAGAAGATCCATTTGCTTTTTAAACTAAAAAAAAAGAATTCTTAAGTGTGATTTGTAATTTTAGGTCAGATAAAAGAACCCAGGAAGATCTAGACATCATATATGAGGAGCTCTTACACATCAAGTCATTATCTCACCTCTCAGCAATGGTAAGGACTTATATACAGTGTTATCCGGCATTCCCGTTTGTTATAACATAGAGGGCAAAATTACTTCGAGCTGATTAGATATCAACAGCGGGAGACCGTTTTTCATTAATTCAAGTCAGTTACTCGGCGGAGTTGATTGGGCCGGTATTCTTCCGAAGTTTTTCGAAGATTTTCCGGAAGTTTTCAAAACTTGCCTTACAACGTCAAAACTTTGCGAAGACTTCCGAGGCTTCCCGAAGATTTCCTAGCATCTCCGAAACTTTTAAGAAAATTTTAAAAACCACAAAAATGCCCTAGAAACGCTTAAAAACCGTTTCCAATGAGATTTCCAAATGTTTCCGAACGTTTTCAAACTCGAAAAACCTTGGGCAACGTTTTTTCGTGTCGGTACCGCGAGAAATAAAGAACTTTTCCTTCGATGTTATAAGTATGCAATCACTCGTATACTAACTTAAACTACGATGACAAACGAAAAACAGTCCGAGTTAGCGAAGATTCGTGAATTAACCTAAAAGCATATATGTTCACTCGAATAATCAGGGTTCAGCTTTACAGTTAAAAAGGAACATAGAGTGTAATGTTACTCTGTGCCTTAAGTTAAGAGAGATGAATGTTAGTACATAACCCCGTTAATTCGAACTTTGATGGAAAATGACAATTCGAAATAGCGTGGTTCAATTATCGAGTTTGAATTCACTGATTTGGTATCTAAGATCAAATCCTAAGGAAATATCCGAGTTCGAATTAGCGAGTATTTCGAAATGTCCGAGTTCAAATTAGTTAACAGGGTCTAACTGTATCCTGTGAACAAATTTTTTCTAATAACCTTCAATCTGCAAACACCGCAGGTCAAAAGAGAACTTGCTAGCGTGTTCGTGCTTGAATCGTACTGCACAAGAGGAATAACACGTAAGTAATGCTTTAGAACGAGCTTCTCTACTTAGGGGCGGACCAGCTAAACTCTTGAGGAAGGGGGGGGAAGCGGAAGAATTAAGAAAAAATTGCAGGGCCACCACAGACAATGTACTATTAGTGATCTTACAATCGAGTTGTTAGCGTGGTTTCACTTAACTTATGTTATAAACGATTTTTGCGAGTACTTACATACCGTATTCGAAAATTTTTCGGCTCAGCTTCTGAGCCATCTTCCGAGAATGTCTTGAGACCAAATTGCTCTTCACTCCCAAACTTCTTCTCAGTCAAATTAAATTGTTTTAAAATCAACTTTAATTTTCTACCGCGGTAAAGCGAGCACTGCGTGTCGTATAATACAACTTTCGGACACTTTAATGTTGGGAAGTTAAATTTTACGGGCGATTAAGTTTTCGGACCTCAGTTTCCTTTTTTGTGCGCCTTTCGTTTTTGCGCACCTTTCTTTTTTACGCGCCTTTCTTTTTCGCCCGCCTTTCTTTTATGCGCGCCTTCTTTTTTTGTGCGCCTTTCTTTCGCCACACCGTCAGTGGAGAGTTTTACAAAGATCAGGCCTGGGGTCAAACCGGGGACAGAGATCTAACTACTGCGTCAGCCCCTTCGCTACTATGTTCTCACAAATTGGCAAAAAGAAACAAATCTGGCAAATTAAATCTACCCACCCATTGCCATCCAGTACTTTTAATTAATTAATTTTTTTTCCAAAATTCATGTGTTAACTTCTGAAACTTTATTTCTCATCAGTTTTTGACCAGGGTGAAGATAGTTTATCGTGGTACATCATTCTCAAAGGAAGCGTCAATGTTGTCGTGTTTGATAAGGTAACGTAACGATATAACACACAGCCCTTCGTTTATAGGCTATGTAACAATATAGGCTATGTTGCACACTCTATACTTACTCGCTTTATTGTATTTTCAATAGTAAATGGAAATCATGCTGCGTTGAAGCTGGCCGCTTTCAGTTTATTCAGCGTGACCGACCGAAACTGTATTTCGATAAAGAAAAACATAAAGATAAAGGAAAAATTTGCCGCACACGAGCGGAGCTAGTCGAACTCTCTGCATATCTCGTGAAGCGGAGCTCTTGCAATGAATTTGCCGTAAACGAGCGGAACTGGCTGAGATCTCTGCATGGGTCGCGAAGCAAAGCTCTCACAATGAATTTGCCGTAAACAAGCGGAACTGGCTGAGATCTCTGCATGTCTTGTGAAACAACGAGTTTGGCCTTTTCTTTTCGTGCGCTTCATGCTTAAGTTTTCATTCTAGATTCACGCGGAGGCATGCAAACTGTTCTGTTTCAATTTTTCTATAATCCCAGATCTCACACTTAAACTGCGTTTGTGTCATTTGTTTTGTGTTACTGCTTAATTTGTTACTGCATTCATGCATCAGGAGCAGGAACAGATTTCCCTTTTTAACTTTTTTCAAAGTCGCAAATTGACTATTTAAGGGGATTTTTTACCGCACACCAACATAATAATATAAAAAGTCTCATTTTCAGGTTGGTGTTTAATTTTGTCTCACAGGGTACGGTTTGCCAGCTTCAAGAGGGAGACGACTTTGGCAAACTTGCTCTCGTTAACGAAACTATAAGGTAGCTTGATTGGTTCTGTTTGGTATTGAAGCAGCTCCAACAAACACATTTTACCTTTTACTAGTTGCAACGTCTCATTTTCCCTTATTTTACAACATCTGATTTCAATTTACTTCCTCCTATCTCCCCTTCCAATTCCTCTCACCCCATTTTACCCCTCCCCATATCCACACTTATTTTACCATATTTTCCTCTCACTTAACTTTACCCCCCTTAACATCCACCCTTATCTTACCATTCCTCTAACCTAACTTTACCCCCCCCTCACATCCACCCTTACCTTACCATTCCTCTCACCTAACTTTACCCCTCCCCCTCACATCCACCCTTACCTTACC
>JAOBAT010073813.1:0-21153 GCA_026413305.1 Hydrozoanthus tunicans | reverse complement strand
TTCCAGATGATCTTGGGGTATGTAGAAAGACAAAATCAGCTAGGGTATTTGTGATTTCTGCAATAGTGTTATTTTCATTCGATCGTGAAGAAAGCCAGGTTTCTGTAAGAACAAGAATGTCAAGATGGTTCGATATAATAAGATCACAGATAGAAGCGGACTTTTTGTTCATTGAATGGGCATTCCAAACGGCAAAGCGTAGGTTTGGCGACGTCACTGTCGATCTACGACGGAGCTGAACTAGATTACGTGACGTCTTGCGTGACTGGTCGGGTATGCAAATTCGACGATTTTGTCGGCAGATCGGAATATTTAATGAGCTTGAAACTCTAGCCGCTTGAACAGCACTTCCTGCACGACATCCACGAAATGGTTTTAGAATTCCATAATCTCTGAGACTTTTGTGGACAGCTTGATCGATAGGAGATGATTTTGAAGAAAAACGGAGACTTCTAAGCTGCGCAGAAGAATAAACAATCTGCTTCTTTGCTTGTCTTGGTTTAGTGAGTATGCAGCGCGGGAAATATGAAACACCAGAACTCGGTTTGAGACAACTGCCAAGCAAACGAAGCCGCTGAAACGAGCTAGTCATATTATTCAGCCCTTGTCAGACAATAGTTATGCTTTTCAGGCCTTGAAAGGATGATTGGAAGTAGTAAATCATAAAAATTACGCTGAGCGAATTCAATGCACGTGCAGCCACTAAGGCGCATAAACATTACAATTTGTATGCGCCTGACGCCTGTATGCCCCCTCAACTCTTGGGGGACAAGCAGAACTCAGTCGAAACACTTCAATTCTGCACAATTAAGAAATTATTATTTTACAATTTAATGTTATGTGGCCACAGATGACAATTACAATGAAGTAGTTTCAAGTTGTTAAGGTTCAAAGTCGCCAATTCGAACTTTTTTCACTTTTGATGCTTATAAACAGCTGAAGATGAATCATGTTTCAACGTCTGTGGACATTTTCTAGAACTTCAACGTCTTAACACAAGACTGCGTTGTCTTCATAAAATTTGCCTTGATTAGCTTTGCCTCCCGCTTCATTGAATAAGGCTGCGAAAATCGCGCATAAATCAGCCAATAATTTTTAACAAAAAGCAATAAATGTAACAAATACCAAAATATGATAGAGCATTTTTTTTTACAAACATTTTGATACCAAGATGAAGAAAATCCGTCAGGTATTTGTCGAGAAATCGAAAAAAATGTGTTTTAGTGCTAAACTGCATAAGTGACCCATGCCTTAATTGACCGAGTAATTCACCAAGTTTCTTTCAAAAGTTAACGATGCATTTGGTATCAGGAGTACAATGTCAACAAACACTCGCTTTTGAGTTCGTAGCAAATTCTTGATGATTAATTATTACAATTAGAAGTTTTTTAAAAGGTTCCAAGAGGCAAGCATAGGATTGAATCCACCAGCTCAAGTGTTTCTGTGTTAAAAAACTGAACGTGAATTCTGTGGACATGCAGTGTCTCGAAAAAAAGTGCGTACAATCAAGAAAAAGATCAAAGCAGTAAATTGCGCAGCTTTTTGGGTTGAGGCGATTATTATCGAAAGTTTATTTAAGGATATGCTATAATTGCTAGCCGCCTGAAACTAACTAAGGAAAGAGAGAAATTTGTCTGGACTGAATCCTGTCAGAACTCGAATACGATTTAGCTCTGCTCCTATGTTAGCCTATCCAGATTTTTTGGAGTTTATTCGTCTAATAAGGCAATTGGTATGACACTATCTCAGCATAATGACTACTGAGAACGAGTAATTGCGTACACGAGCAGAAACTTTACTTCGACCGAAATAAACAACTCAATTTCCGAAAAGGAAGAATTAGCGTGTGTGCAAGCAGTAACAAAAACTCAACCTTGTTTATATCGAACACATTTTGCATTACACACTGATCATAAAAGTTCGTTGAGGTCTTATGAAAACCAAAGGGGTAAACTAGCCAGATGGTAACAACATAGCCGACAAATTGTAGGCGGAACTAGGCCCTCGATTTTTTTGTAACTGCCCTCCGTTTGAAACTTTATATGGGCAATTACGAATTATCGATGGCAACATGTTGCGAATTCCCGCGAATTTTTGAGTCTTGGAAAACTAAAGAATGGAAAATAACTTGTCTGCTAGATTATTAAAAGGTAAGCTAATTAGTCCTCGTCAAATTTCGAGTAGATTCACTTGTCTTTTGGCCTATTTCTGAAAGAATTGCCCTCCTTACCTATAATAACAATAAGATTTCAAGATTCGTTACGGAACAGGTAAGGAAAATGCAACGCAAATGCACCGTCGCGCTGCGAGTGCGGTACTTGCACCTACACCACGACAGGTAGGGGTTCAAGTTTAATACATTTACTGTTGATCACTTTTATAACATTTAGTATTAAATCATTATATTTGCTGTTGACAAGTTTTATTACATTTAGTGTTAAATTTTATTACATTTAGCGTTGGTATTACATATACTGTTGTTGTTACATTTAGCGGTGATACAACTCCGCCGAGCGAAAATATCTTTTTACAATCACGAGGGTCTAGTCCCAGCATGACAGGTGTTTCAGATTACATATACAAAAACGATCTCGAAGAATGTATGTTTAAGAGGACAATAACACTGCCAAAAAAAGTAAATTCACAATAATTTTGTGTCTAGCTACGACAACCAAAACGAGATAAACTCTGCAACGCCTGTTGTTGACTTTAAAATTGCTCGTCAGTTTATAATATAGTCTTTCCTTCCTGAAAACTGCTATTTAGTTTCAGAATTTGCCTATATATACAATCAAGCTTTTCTACATTTGAAGCCAAGATCGATTTTGGTGGTAGTCTACAAGATAAAGACCTGGAAAGCAAGACCTGAAAACAAAGACCTAGAAACCAAAACCCGAAATCCAAGACCTGGAACCAAGACCAGGAAAACTAAGACAAGCAAAACCAAGACCTGGACCCAAGGCCTGGATAACTAAGACCTGGAAAACCAAGACCTGGACCCAAGACCTGGATAGCTAGACCAGAAAACCAAGCCATGGATAACTTAGACCTGGATAACCAAGACCTGGAGCCAAGACCTGGAAAACCAAGACCTGGATAACCAAGACCTGGAAAACTAAGACCGGAAAACCAAGACCACGATTACCAAGACCGGGAAACCAAGCCCTAGAAAACCAAGACCCTGAAAACAAAGACCTGGAACCAAGATCTGGATAACCAAGACTTGGATAACTAAGGTCTACCGAAAAACCAAGACCAGGAAAACCAAGACTAGGAAAGCCAAGACCTGGAAAACCAAGACCTGGAAAGCCAAGACCTGGAAAACCAAGACCAGGAAAACCAAGAACTGGATAACCAAGACCTGGAAAACCAAGACCTAGAAAACCAAGACTAGGAAAACCAAGACCTGGAAAACCAAGACCAGGAAAACTAAGCCTGGAAATCCAAGACCGGGAAAACCAAGACTGGGAAAACCAAGACTTTGAAAGCCAAGAGCTGGAAAACCAAGACTGAAGAAAACCAAAAACTGGCTCACCAAGACCTGGATAACCAAGACCTGTAAAACCAAGACTAGGAAAACCAAGACCTGGAAAACCAAGACCAGGAAAACTAAGCCTGGAAAGCCAGGACCGGGAAAACCAAGAACGGGAAAACCAAGATCTGGAAAGCCAAGACCTGGAAAACCAAGACTTGGAAAACCAAGACCTCGAATACCAAGACCGGGAAAACCAAGACCTGGAAAGCCAAGACCGGGAAAACCAAGAACTGGCTGACCAACACCTGGAAAACTAAGCCTGGAAGACCAAGACGTGGAAAACCAAGACCTATAGAACAAAGACCTGGAGAGACCAAAACCAGGAAAACCATGACCTGGAAAACCAAGACCGGGAAACCAGGCCCAGGAAAACCAAGACCCAGAAGACCAAGACCTGGAACCAAGACCTGGATAACTAAGGTCTACCGGAAAACCAAGACCAGCAAAACAAAGACTAGGAAAATCAAGACCTGGAAAACCAAGACCAGGAAAACCAAGACCTGGAAAACCAAGACCTGGAAAACCAAGACCTGGAAAAATAAGCCTGGAAAACCAAGACCGGGAAAACCAAAACTGGCAAAACCAAGACCTGGAAAGCCATGAGCTGGAAAACCAAGACTGAAAAAAACCAAAAACTGGCTGACCAAGACCTGGAAAACCAAGACCTCGAATACCAAGACCGGGAAAACCAAGAACTTGGAAAACCAAGACCAGGAAAACCAAGACATGGAAAGCCAAGATCAGGAAAACTAAGCCTGGAAAACCAAGACCTGGAAAACCAGGACCTGGACGCCAGACCTGGAAAACCAAGACCTGGAAAGCCAAGAGCTGGAAAACCAAGACTGAAAAAAAAACAAAAACTGGCTGACCAAGAACTGGATAACCAAGACCTGGAAAACCAAGACTTCGAATACCAAGACCGGGAAAACCAAGAACTTGGAAAACCAAGACCAGGAAAACCAAGACCAGGAAAACTAAGCCTGGAAAGCCAAGACCTAGAAAACCAAGACTAGGAAAACCAAGACCTGGAAAACCAAGACCAGGAAAACTAAGCCTGGAAAACCAAGACTATGAAAACCAAGACCTGGAAAACCAAGACCGGGAAAACCAAGACCAGGAAAACCAAGACACGGAAAACTAAGCCTGGAAACCAAGACCGGGATAACCAAGACCGGGAAAACCAAGACCGGGAAAACCAAGACCTGGAAAACTAGGACCTGGAAAACCTAGACCTGGAAAACTAAGCCTGGTAAACCAAGACCTCGAATACCAAGACCGGGAAACCAAGCCCCGGAAAACCAAGACCTTGAATAGCAAGACCGGGAAAACCAAGACCTGGAACCAAGACCTGGATAACTAAGGTCTACCGGAAAACCAAGACCTGGAAAACCAAGACCTTGAATAGCAAGACCGGGAAAACCAAGACCTGGCTGACCAAGAACTGGTTGACCAAGACCTGGAAAACCAAGATCTGGTAAACTGAGACCTGGAAAACCCAGACCTCGAATACCAAGACCGGCAAAACCTAGAACTTGGAAAACCAAGACCAGGAAAACCAAGACATGGAAAACCAAGACCAGAAAAACTAAGCCTGGAAAACGAAGACTAGGAAAACCAAAAGCTGGCTGACCAAGAACTGCATAACCAAGACCGGGAAAACCAAGATCTGGAAAGCAAAGATCTGGAAAACCAAGACCTGGAAAACCAAGACCTTGAATACCAAGACCGGGAAAACCAAGACCTGGCTGACCAAGAACTGGCTGACCAAGACCTGGAAAACCAAGACCTGGTAAACTAAGACCTGGAAAACCAAGACCTCGAATATCAAGACCGGGAAAACCAAGAACTTGGAAAACCAAGACCAGGAAAACCAAGACATGGAAAACCAAGACCAGGAAAACTAAGCCTGGAAAACCAAGACTAGGAAAACCAAGACTAGGAAAACCAAGACCTGGAAAACCAAGACCTGGAAAACTAAGCCTGGAAAACCAAGACCGGGATAACCAAGACCGGGAAAAGCAAGACCTGGAAAACCAAGACCTGGAAAACCAAGACCAGGAAAACTAAGCCTGGAAAACCAAGAAAATGAAAACCAAGACCTGGATAACCAAGACCGGGAAAACCAAGAACTTGGAAAACCAAGACCAGGAAAACCAAGACCTGGAAAACCAAGACCGGGAAAACCAAGACCTGGAAAACCAAGACCGGGATAATCAAGACCTTGAAAACCAAGACCGGGAAAACCAAGACATGGAAAACCAAGACCAGGAAAACTAAGTCTGGAAAACCAAGACAAGGAAAACCAAGACCTGGAAAACTAAGCCTAAAAGGTTACAGATGGTGGAAAAATACTTTCAGTTTTTTAAAAATGTCTTTGAGCACTAACGAACCTGCTTAATCTAAACACATCTTACTTACTTCATCTAAAATCTTACTTAGTCTAAAATCTTGCTTAATCGATCAAAAATCTTACCTAATCTAACATCTTACTTCCTTCATCCAAAATCTTACTTAGTCTATAATCTTGCTTAATCTAAAAACTTGCTTAACCTAACATCTTACTTCCTTCATCTAAAAGCTTACTTAGTCTAAAATCTTGCTTAATCGATCAAAAATCTTACCTAATCTAACATCTTACTTCCTTCATCCAAAATCTTACTTAGTCTATAATCTTGCTTAATCTAAAAACTTGCTTAACCTAACATCTTACTTCCTTCATCTAAAAGCTTACTTAACCTGAAACTTACTTAATCTAAAAACTTACTTAATCAATCTTAAATCTTACTTTAGGTAATACTAAAACTCAATCTAAAAACTTACTTATTGAACAAAAAAATTTTCTTAAAATTTACTTAGTCTAAAAACTTGTTTGACTCTTACTAAATCCAAAACTTACGTATCTTACGGTTAGAAACTTATTGTAAACTATTCTAAGAAAAAGGTTCGAGTCCGGATAATGAAAAAGAGCAGTTTCCAATCTATGGCAACGAAAAAAAATGACCGCACACATTATCTTAGGAATCAACAATGTTAAGCACATTAACCGCTTGCAGGAAGCCCAATTCCTCGATGTTGCAAGACTGCATCTACATATCCCCCTGGAAGAAAAGAGGAACGTGGTAATGAGTTAGTTTAAAACTCTCGCGGGACGACTACTATAGTAACAATAAACTAATGATAATGATGATAGTACAAACAATAATGATGGTTTAACGCAATTTTGAATATTAACTGGAATGAAGATAAAATGGAAAACTGTACTTGTAAATCAAGTATGTCCCGTTATAATTCATGATACACAGCGACCTCCTTCGGGCTGCCTGCTGCGTACATGTACAATCTAATCATTCATTCATTTACACTAATAATCGTTAGACCTCTACTTTGAGTAGTATGTATCATGCAGCACCACTCTTACAACAAACATTAAACCACTTTTAAGAGTGTCTGACTGAGAAAACCAGGCAGAGGTCAGACGAAGGGGGTCGGCCGATCTCAATGAAATTCCTAGCATTGGTTATATTCATCCAACTATTAACTACAGTGACATTGAATCTTTTGTTACTTTCTTTGTTTCTGAAATAGACCACCCCCTGAAAATGCCCCCCCCCCCCGATAGGTGAAAAGTAGTCGATTTTTGGTCATCTTAAAGGGTTTATAACTCACAGAATGTTTATGAGATTAATATGAAGTCTCACTTGAGTATTGTCTAGTCCTTCCTTGTTCAAATAAAAATAAGAACTAATTTTAGAAAGGCCTGGTTGCGAAGATACAAGCACAGAAACAGTACATACTTCATGCAATTTCCAAATATGGTAAAAATACAAGTTTTCAGGAACCCTTTGCTCTAAGGTCCGGGAGACTACCGCTATATCAGTTGATGACTGCAACTAACCTTTGATAGGACTTTCAATTTAAGCAATCTTAAAATTGGAAGATCAATTTCCATTAATTTGACGGTCGGTTTCTGTATAGCTGTTGTCAATATTTTCATTTTTTGACAAGCCTCTTTATTTCAATTCTTTTGATTGCGATTTCATTGATTAATGTTTAATTTCTTCTTAAACAAGACGCTTTGGTATATGATATTCTGTAACAGGAAATTTGGTAAGTAAAATTTTTCTGAAAGCGCGAACGAGCTGTTTTCGTATCAAACAGAGAGAAAATTTGAATAATTTATTCAAGTCAGATTTTTTTAAAAAAATATTATTCATTCCAAGTTTCCTGCCCAATTGAAAAATTTTCCTCAACTAATATTTTTAGATGGATTGTGTTAACATCAAGTTCAATGAAACGCTTTTATTTAACTAAAAGGTGATCGCATTCCTAATCTGTGGCTTGCCTGTGCAAAACATTCTGTGCAGGCAGATTTACCATTTTGGGCGCCATTTTGAATATATTATAAATTATAAGTATGACCGGTTGTTATGTTTCAGCTTATTTTCTTGCAAATTACACCTGATTTTGGATCGTTTGGAGTGAGAAATTTTGCGGATGGAAGAAACACAAGTGGAAATATTTATTACGATATCAGAAAAATGTGCATTGATGTATTTTGCAGGAAAAAAACAAACTACTTTTAATTTTACCGCTCAAAATACGGCAAAACACACGAAAAACTTTTCCTCGTAATGGATTTTTTGTTTTTGAAAACATCAACGGAGTTAAAATTTATATCGAAAAAAAATACGAAAAAAGTTGTTTTCATTTTTTGTAAGACATATTTTTAGCGAGCAAAAAAACCGATCTAGGATCGAATTGGGGACGTGCACAGCCGAGCATGGTATCACGCTCTCTTGCAGGTGTCGTTGTCAGTTCTTTTATTACGACTCAGTATTGTGTAAAGTATTATAACAATTCCACTTCATTATACAGGAAAGCAAATACAGCCTACAAATGACGTAAGCCGCTGCTATACAACTGGGTAAATAAGAATGGTTTTTAAAGCATTAGTCAAAAGACCCTCGAGTCTTATTTTGTGCGGGATTTTACGGGTAAATGCGTTTTTGTTTGAAATGAAATACTCGATCGAGAGCTCGGATTCTCTTATCTTATATTAATGCTTCGAAAGTTCTTTCAGTTGTTAATCAGAACTGAGCTAGGACTAGTTCACCATGGGACGATGGTCCCAAAATATATTAACAAGCGAAGTATTTCTTCCTTCAGTGCAACTGAAACATAGGGATACTGGCTTAATTCACCAGGGGGTGTAGGGAGGGTCTTTTTAACTTATGGTTTAGCAAGGCCGAACTAAAACTTGTATGGTGTTCGACTTAAGCAATTTTATTTTTAGAGAGTTAGCTTGTTAATGGGCAATTAACAAAATCGTCCCAGAAAACCAGAGCCCTGTGGGATATATCTCGATGCTCCTATATTCATTTCGATTCTTTACTACTTACGGTATATTGCTAGAAAATCAATATGTTCATCCGAAATTGCAAAGATGTGTTACTAACGAGCAAAATACTTTACCTAATCAATATAATACTAGCAGTAATCATGCATAAACTAGTGGGACGCGTTCGATTGACGACATACTTCTGAGCTCTGATCGCCGCTGTCTTTACACAAATTGAACAGTGTTTGTGAATGTACTGCATTGTTGTCCTTGAAGTCGAAGAATTAAGACTAAGTTGTATGAAAATTTATAAAAGGTAAACGATAAATTCTATTATAATGAAACAGTATATATATGTATGTGTAATTTCATCAAGTCTAGTTCGGAACAATAGCTTGTACATTTCACCTCAAGGCAAATAAGTTTCTTTTCTTATTCGAATGTAAAAACAAAAAGGAAAGTGTTGTTAGTTTATTTAATTTAACAATATTTTCATAATTATGAGCTGTTCTTTTGCCTCAATTCTAAGGAATTACGGTGGTCCATCACAAAAAGTTTGTGGGAACAGCGAAATATTATTTCTGCTTAACTGCCTAGTAAAACAAGATACGAGTTACTACAGGTGATGTTCGTTGCCGAAATGCGAAGTAAATCTTATCTTGAACAGAACGGGAATGTTTGTTTATCTGCCCCTTAAGCCCTTACAAGCATCTAACAGGGAACTTGCCTGGTGGTATGGCAGTCAAATGCAAACCCTTTCCATGATACCAATAACAAACCCACAAAAACAAGAAGAAACACAAACATCAGACGATTCACAAGGCAAGTGTCAGTACATACTCCCCCCCCGATTCTCGTTTTGATAAAAATCGTTTCACAAATAATTGTCCATTGAGCACAGATTGGCTTGAGATTCAACATAACATGTAATGGAAACCAGTCCATTTTTCAATTATGCTAACTTTAAATACGCAACAAATTCAGTTTTAATTACGGAGCTGGTCTAGATCTCTGTTTGGACAACTTATTTCTAGAAAAAACAAACACACGCATTTGTGGTTACACAAATGGTTAAACAGGTCTTGTCTGCCCGGTGATACAGTCACATGAAAATTTTGTTGTATTTTATTTCCTACGAAAACAGATACTTATAGAATTTTGAAAAATCACTATGCCCATCTATGGATGCAGGGTTTGCAAATTTTTGTTGATACTCAAATTGAAAAAGTATAATGGACCGGATGTATCTACTGAATGAACGAATGGCTTTAGGAACGTCTAGAACTTCGCATAAAATTCTATTGTCCTATTATCTGGATCTGGCGGTTGGTATGTACAACGGATAATAAAGAACTAATTCTTGAAAACTTGGCCAGTTCACAAGTTATTAAACAAGTAAACGAGCACACTACCAAAAAGCAGTAGCACAATTCAATTAGGAACGTGCCTTCAAGCGTGTCACCGATCCCAAGGACAGCCAGCACGTGCTTGTGCACAGCGGCTCAGGGCGAAGTAAACAAGGTTCTCCAAGCTGAAGTTTCTTGACATCAATACAAAACTTAATTAAACAAAAAGGGATTCTAAATGTTCCCTTGTAAACACATACTTTGCAATTCTTAATTTATATTGCACCCCCAATCCCCCGCCCCCTTGCTCCGCAAAAACTGTGTCACTTGGAACTACTTTATGGAACTCAACTGAAGGACTTAACTTTAGTATATGTAAACAAAGCCACCATGTCAAGGTTTTGGTTTGCCTACTACTTTAGCCGGTGAGCCATGCCAAAATGTCGTTCGGGGAAAATCGTCGTGTAGGTTGTTGCCTTGAACTATGTCTTTTCATGCGTTGCAGCAGTGTTCCTGCTCAAAGCAGTGACTAAACACTCTGAAATCATTACAAGCACTATGCTTGGCTGTTTCAGGGAGAAATTAAACGAAATTCAATAGCTGTGCAAACAGCAATCTCGAAATGGAGAGATTTACCAAAAACGACGAACAACGCCCTACACCAAAACTTTGGAAATTGGTCTTCCAATTTTACGATTGCTTTAATTTAAAGTCCTATCAAAGGTTAGTTGCAGGCACTAAATTATGTAGCTGTAGTTTCCCGGACCATAGAGAAAAGAGTCCCTGAAAATTCGCGTTTTTACCATATTTGGAAACTGTATGAAATGTACACTGTTTGTTTCCTTGTATCTTCACAACCATGCATTGCAAATATTAACTTCTATATTCATTTGAATTAAGAAGGACTAGATATTAGTCAACCGAGAGTTCAAATTGATCTAATAAAAATTGTATGAGATATAAACCGCTAAAGATGACTAAAAATCGACTAATTTTCATCTATCAGGGGGGTCATTTTCCGGGGGGTGGTCTATTTCAGAAACAAAGAAAGTAACAAAAAAATCGTTGTCACTGTGATTAATAGTTGGATGAGCATAACCAATGCTAGGAATTTCATTGAGATCGGCTGACCCCCATCTTCCCAGAATTTTCATTTTTGCCTGGTTTTCTCAGACACACACTCTTAAGGGATTATAGCGGAGGGGTTGGCGCAGTGATAACATCTCTGCCTCCAAATCCTGAGGTCCCCGGTTCAATCCCCGGCCTGGTCGAGGGTTGAAAATTTGGGCGACCTTCTTTCCGCTAAAGGCCGCTCAGCTTTCTATCCTTCCGGGGTCGTTAAAATGAGTACCAGCATACATGGACCGCTTTGAAGTGGCTGCCAATTGCGCCTATATTTGCATCCGGTCCGCTGGGGGTAAATTGGTTATTGTAAAACGCCTTTGGGCATTATTATGGAAAGGGTGCCATAGAAATGCACTACTTTACTTTCACTTAACTTTTTTTAGGGATTGTTAAAGAAAATCTTGCATGTGTTAAACCAAGAGCCATTAATATAAGGCTGCTTTGGTTTGTGACCACAGTGGGTAGTTTGGCTCATTGTCCTTCGAAGAACAAGTGTCAGTTCATTTTGATTGTTCAACCAAGCGGTGGTTTGTGAAGTCAAATTGATGAAGGAAACGGATTCGGTGGACATGGACAATACAAGCCGTTCTCGCACGTCAGGTTTTCTGCAAGCTCCAGAAGTAGTACGCACTTCTCTGATGAGGTTTTGAAAAATTGTGCCTATGATCCTTTTAAAAACATCGCATTAGTAAGTTGAAGAAAGAATTAATGGAACTTGCCGAACAAAAATCAGCTCCACAAGAACAAAAATTAGCTCCACTGTACCGACTCCAATGCGTGCATCAAACCTCAACACCACAAGGGTTGAGAATCTTGTTTGTCCATTAAAAATCTCGTTTATCCAGTTTATTGGCAAAACTGACTGTTTATTCAAAATGGCGCAGGTTTGGTACAAACCCCCCAAAAATCGAGAATCTTCACGCACATAAACACCACAGGCAGCCCAAGTTTAGGGTTGCGTTCTTCTAACGTCGAACGCAAAAATATGCGAGTTTTCGAAACGTGATAGTAAGAAAAGGATAAAACTCAATTACAGCTCAAATACTTTGATAAAATCATCCAGGATTTATCGTAGAAAAGTCAACGAAAAGAACAGTTTTTAAAGTCGAAACTGTGCGCTGGCTGCAGTGTTGAATGTTTTAACAGTGTTATCCGAAAATTTTCCGTGGACTTAATTTCTTGTTACAACTTTCTTTTTTTATTTCAGTTTTCGAGGCTACAAAAACTAGTCATGGGAATCATTTTCGGACCACGACTTAATTATGCAGGAACTCTGAAACATGTGGGCTTGGGGTTGGCTATTCTGCGAGTTGCGAGTTGCGAGTTGCGAGTTGCGAGTTGCGAATTGCGAGTTGCGAGTTGCGAGTTGCAAGTTGAGAGTTGAGAGTTGAGAGTTGAGAGTTGAGAGTTGAGAGTTGAGAGTTGAGAGTTGAGAGTTGAGAGTTAAGAGTTGAGAGTTGAGAGTTGAGAGTTGCACGTTGTGAGTTATTAAAAAAGCTCCCGTGCTTGTGTACAAAGACTTTGAGTAGAGGCTTTGTCTTAAAACTATGTTTCAGAACCAAGAACCAAGCCTTAACTTGAAACTTTTTGTTGGCAGGCACTGGAGTGTAATTTTCATGGATTTGTGTTTTCTCCAATTATCGCATTTACGGTATGGCGACAGCTAACGAAGCATTTTCAAACCAGGAGAGACTCGAAAAGGGTTACCGCATTTGATTGCCCGCAGTCATCGCCATCATTCAAAAAAGAGGAACGCGAAAATTTGGTGGTGTTTTCAAAAATTATGCAAAAGTTGCAGTGTTTCAAGTTTGGAGTGGCATAAAAAGTCTCTTCCTCCAGTCTGAATAGGGTTCAGGCGGGGGTACATCCAATCTTTTGTTGGATAGTGAAGGAGTTAACTGAAAAAGATATAACAGTAAGTAGAATATTGAGTAAAATCAGTAAATCGTTCCTCCTGGTAAGGGATTAGTACAGTATTGGTTTGAGGACGGTTTGGCAAGTTTACATCAAATATTAACATTAACTTCAAAATTAATTTTCAAACTTCCCAAAAAATCACTAAGCTCAAAACTCTCTTTGAAACTACCATTTCAAGGAAAAAAATTGTTTTTTGAGTCAATCTTAACTTATCACGTTTTAACTCAAAATTGTTTGGTTTGAGTTGCGTTCGACCTTCGTTTTACCTTTTTCTGTCTGCAATTGAAAATCGTGTTTGGCGGTTCAAAAGTGGTTCCTATCCGCGCGCGCGGCTATGAAGTAGTAAACTGGGAAAGCGGAAAGCAATTAAGGGCCAGATAAAGAAGAAAGGTGGAAGATATTGCGTAGCTGGGGTGCCTAACGATATCATTTGTAAACAAAAATACGTACACATTGGGTAAATCAATGCACTTTTTCCCGAAAAATACAGTTTACTACGTCATCTCGTCCCCAGTCTTCCTATTTCATAGGAACAACTTTTGTGTGAGACTCAGCTCGTTTCTCTTTCAGAGACGAAAAGATCGCATATCAAGTATGTTTGCTGTTTTTTCTCTCTAATCCCATATTAAGATATGGTAGGCTGCAAAGCTATGCGAAAACAAATTTCGTTTCATAGGCACTTTAAAACTCATTGAAAAAATCTTAAAATATTCCAGCTGATTATCTTTCATTCCATCTGTGTTTTAAGCAATGCGATTTTGTATATTCGGAAGAAACATGAAGAAAAGTGGCCCCAATGCGCGCTTTGGGTGTACTCCCGCATTAACCCAAGCCGTCTAAAAGAGTTTGTGGAGCCGTACCTCTGTTACAAATGAAGCTAAAGAACTGAGATTTGTCGTGAACTTTTGTCACAATGGTTTCTTCATTTTCTCCAAATCATCGCTTCAGTGTTAAAATGTTTTTGGTGACAAAAAGAAAATTAAAATCATAAATTTGTGCAAATAGAGCTCCCCCTCTCTGCAAATTATCGATTTCTGACAACAAACAACGATTAGTGTTTTGGCAGAGAGATAGGTTGGTAACGAGTTTAATCGGGTCTGTGATAGATTAACGAGTGTCATTTTGAGTATTGTGAACGAGCGCTAACCTTGCTACGCAGGCTGAAACCGACTGAAACTTATCGTACAACTCTACATATTTCTTTCAAAAATTGCAACGTACATGTACATGTATAGTTGTACTTATTGAAAATGTGTATTTAAGAAAAAGAACAAAAGGTCGTCAACTAGTTAGAGGGATTTTCATTTCAATTTTCATACGAGGAGACTTTGTTATCGTAATTCCTCGTCACGGTTGGAAATCACCAACTGATTTACGGCTATTTATCTTCGAAAATCATATAGTTTTAATACAATTGAGTTGAATTTTCTGGACCGCCAGTCAATGTAAGTTTAACTTATGATGAGGATTCCCACGTATTTACCATTATACTATTTGTAAAGACTGGTGAAGCATTTGATACTCTAATCGTACTAAAATGGTGTTGAAAAGTACTAATTAAGTAGGTGAAGCGATATCTGCCTAAAAATATTGTTAAAGTCCCTATCAAGCCTATTTTTTACTTTTTGGATTAAAACTGTTGTCATCCGTGAACTCGAAATTCAAATAACCAAAGAAAATTTCCACGTCTAAGTATGCTTTTTAATATTAGAAAGATCGGAATGTGAACTTTGACCGAGTGGGCCAGGGACTGTTAACCTGTGACGTGGTTTTTGTTTAAAAATAGTCATTTCTGTTAGAAAATGTCGTAGAATTTGTATTTCAAGCATTTTCAAGGGAATAACTCATTAATTAAAGTTACAACAATGTGACTATTGTAACCAGAATTGAATTTTTTGAGATAAAAAAGATTGTCTCTGCTTCATGCCTCGTGCTACGTCATATGCCTCCTGTTACGTCATCGTTGCACGCTTCAAGTCTAAAAAATGTAACAGGAACGGCGAGAAAAGGTTTTATTTTCAAAAACTACTACTATTAAAGGGTTCTACTTTTCATCTGGAACTTAAAAAAATAAGCTTGATGGAGACTTCTTTGTGAGCCTAAAACAACTTCATGCTACGTGCTGGCTTCGAAGCAAAAGCTAAGTTTTAAAAAAACGGCTTTCACGCTCGAGGTTCGCAACGGGTGGGATTTGAATTCCCCACGCCAATTTTTTATATGTCATATTACAATGATAGAGCTTCCTTGCAATGCAAGAATAAATTTCAATATCGATGCAGCAGATTGCAATTTTGGCAAGTTTTTGCTATTTTCGAGGTGTTGGCTTCACTTCGAAGTTGCTAATTTAATGGATCAAGAAATTTTGTGAAAGCTTGCTTTTCCAACCGATATTTTTGCATTTTCTTCATGTAGAGACAAAGTTCTGTTGATGTTCAAAAAATAAATGTGATGCGATTTTGCAATTGGTCACAAGTAAAATTTTGCGCTCCACTAGCGCCGAACGTGGGGTTTCACGTTTTCTAAATTTCTCGAAGACAACAAAAAATTTTTGAACAGTTTAACTTTGATTTTCACAAACAGTTCACCCACTGTTTCGTCTGGCAAAATATGAAGAAATCGGATGTTTCACTTTTGTCCACGAGTTTTTTATTTTCTCGGTCATCTGCTCTTAAATAAGATTGAGGCCAACCAGTTTGCCTTGCCAAGTACTTGACTTACGGTTTCTGTGATTTCTGTGATAATTTGTTCTGGTTTACTTTCGATGCAACACTTCCAAACTCCCGCCCATCTCGCTCTTCGATTTCCCGCATTCCGCTTTTCAACATCTCGCTTTCTTTACCCCTTTTCCCGGTACCCCCTATTGCTGGTTTGCACGTGACGTCATGGTGGCCATGTTGGTGGTCTTGAACAAAAGAATTTTGATCATTTCTTTTGTTTGGAGCACCAACATAGCCGCTTCATCTTTTGTTTTTGGTGTCTCTAGGGAGTGGTTGCAACCCAAGAATCCCCTTGCCCTCCCCCCAAACCTTCTCAGTCACTGCTCAAATGTTCGTGCTTTCCTGCTTGAAACCGTCAGGAATATCTGCGTACAACGTGAAGTTTTCTCGCGTTTTCCGGATTTTATGTGGGCAAACTATTAGTTTGCGCGCCTCATGTTTCCAGTTCAGAAATAACATCGTACTATCTTTTCCGACCGGAGAGGGGAATCGGGAAATTGATTTGCCAAGAATAATCCAAGAACCAGGATTTTCTCGAATTTTCTTGCTATATATTATTTCGTAAAATCTTGATGTTTTCCAGTTGATTTCCGGTTTGGAAAACGCAGTTTTCGTAAAATCTTGATGTTTTCCAGTTGATTTCCGGTTTGGAAAACGCAGTCACTTCCGGATAACCGACCGGAACATCCGGGCAAACAGAAAGGGCCTGGGCCAAAGCCCACATGGGAACGAGGTTTCGCGGGAAGGAGCCAGGTTTAATCACAACGACCTTTAACACTTCACATGGAATTAGTCATTTAGATGCTATTTCGTTGGAAAAAACTCTACAAGTTTGAGACATGATGGAGTTTTTGCGCAGTCTCGAAGCAAGCGAAGTACGAAGTATTGTGGCAAAGGCTTTTCTAAGAGATATACTTCTGGGCTGTGATGTAATTTTTCTTGATTTTATTATATTGAAACGCAAAGACCCGGACGATAAGCCTCATAAGGATGAAAGCGCACTGATAAAAAGACTGATACTTCTCAACAAACCGCGGGTGGTTTGACAGACTTGAACAGAAGAAGAAGAGCGGGGACTGACCATGTTCTGTTATTTTTCCACAAGCGACTACTTCAGGTAAAAAGTGAACAGATTTTAATTTGTCGGTTTGTGTACTAGAGAGGGCGGTTTGAAAACGATAAGTAACTAGCTTACGCTAAGAATGAAAGTGATTAGATATATAGACAAAACACTAAAAGCTAAATGCAGTTATGTACTATAAAGTAAGGGTAAAATTTCCGTTCTTACCCATACTTAATTATGCATACAGTAATGGCCGTCAAACTTCACATTTTCATGCAGTTTATTGTCGCCAAACTCAACGTTTTCATTTCGGGAATTAAAAGATGTAACCCTTACCCAAGCCCTCACCATTACTCCTAACCCTAACAGAGATTTCGAGAACTTTTGGTTGCTGGTAAAGCGAGATTTGGTCTGAAGATCAATAGCTTCGTACAGTAAGCATAATGAGGTATGGGTGAGTAAAAAAATTTAGCCAAAGTAAGTCTGAATTGTTAAGGTAAATTCCCAGTTTTTCATTGCGCATCATTACTACGTATATTAGAAATTTTAAAATGTTTACAAAATTTTGTCATATTCTAATAAAAGTTGAGCTCTCGAAAACATATCAGAAAAAATAATGCAAAAAAAGTAGTTTTCTTCATAATATATGGGGCTTTTTGTTTAACTTGGTTCCAGTCTCTCCTCGGAAATGGGGTATAAAAGCACATGTTTTGCCAGTTTTCCTAGAGTTTCTTCTAAACAAGCATGGGTACCCCACAACATTTTTTCGTCAATCAGTCAAATTTCAGCACGACTCTCTGAAGAGAAAAAATAGGAAAAATCTGAGTGTTGCAAGTGTGGAAAAATATAAAAAAACACAGACGAGAATACAATGTTTTTTGAGGAATTGGGATATAGTAACAACAAAAGCACACAATAATGCCTCCTTACCAAAAATTATTTTTGCTGAAAATCTCTACTCTTTACGTTACCTTCCTTTATTTCCCTTACGCTCCTCGGTTATCTTGGTTGGCCACATAAGAAATTTATAGTTTTAGTTTCAAGCTTACAACAACAGAAAAATAGCCCTGGATGGGTTGTTTGTATCAATCATATCTCAAAAGTTAACCTGGGCACACCCCTTTTTTATTCCATTTTTGCAGTTTACATATAATGGTTGACAAATGAGGAAAGTTTGACAAAAATCTAGGTGCGGGTTTTATTTATGTCTTGTGCTGAAAAATTCTGTTTTAAAAATGTTTGCACAAAAGAATATTAAGTCCAATGCAGCAGGTAGATTGCCCAAAAATATATAGTTGGCCAAGACCCAGTTTTGAGGGGAAGTATATATGAAGTTCACAGGACTTATCATGTATCAATCAAGGGCGTTGACCATTGTACTGGGTGTACAAGTTTCTTTATGTTGGCTGGGTTTTGTTAATTTTCTAACTCATCAACTAATATTCACAAATTCTTTTTTCTTTATATGAAATGGATAGAGCCAGTGTAGTGCAAACAAGCATCATCTGGCCTGCTTTAAAAATCTGAGTTTGTTTGTATAGTGCTATATAATTATGCTATTACAATTGAGGCCAAATAGGGCTGGAATAGCCGTCCAAATTTTTTTGTTCCAAACTACTTCCTAATAACTCATTTTGTAACCTATATAATATATTTGTCATACAGTTAAATTTACTGTTCAGACCATTTTAACAGTTATCCCTTCAACAAGATAAATAATTTTTAATGTTTCATTGCAGATTCCATTTATGCTGCAAAATTATGTGGTAGCAGGTTGTTTGTGGTGGAGAAGATGGGGTGGTGCAATTTTAGGATAGTCTGACAGCTGTGTGCCTGAAGAAACTCATTGGTAATGTGTAAAACCAATTTTTACCTTAGCACTGAGGCAAAAACCAGGTATTGTACTTTATGAGATAATTTGTCTTCTTACTTAAAATAATGATTGTCTTATTAAAGTTAGAAGTGCCAAACCTTCCCTTCAGATGTGAATTCCAGGGGAGACTTTATTTAAAAGAATCTTTGCAAACTGGTTAGCCCTTTCGGACTCGGTTATATAACAAATTGACATCTAAATTCTTCTAATGCATTTCATACAAAGTATGTCAATTTACAATAAGAAATTGGGAATTAAACAAACAAAGAAAACCATTTCAAGATATGTCTAGAAATTATGCATGCAATTGGGAAAAATGCAAAAACTGCAGTTTTTTGCTATCCTTTATTCTTACCATTGAGTAAAGCTCATGGACTTGATTGCCAACATAGCACTTTAAGCATGCACTCTTTATGCCAATTCTCACTCTATAAACATTAAAAAATAATTATTTTATTTATTATTATCATTATTAGTTTTATTCGAGATAAATGTTTGATGAAATTTTAGATCGAATGACCAAAAACAAGTATTTTTGGTGCGTCAGTAGCTATGTTTCAGAATCTCAAATGCACTAGCAATCAAAATTGATACCTTACAAATGTGTTAAAATGTGGATAATAGACAACAAAAACTAGCAAAGAAAACCCTGAAAAATCTATAGGAATATGAAAAATATCAATACACTTCAGCCACAATCGAAAAGGGTGATAAAACAAATCCAAGGTCAGAGTTACTTAGAAATGTACAAAGGGGTAAATAAATCAACAAAAAGTGTAGATGCTGACATGATCAGGGGAAGACTGGAGTAAATGCTGTTTCAAAGTCACATGTGCTCAGGTTTTAATATTGACCTCACTGCATTGAACCAGTCCATAAGTCATATGTCTTTTAATTAAGGCAATTCTCCGAAGATACACGACTGTCATTAATGTACTAAAAGTGCTCTCTGTTTTCTTCATTCAAAATACCTTCCTCTCTCTCTCTCTCTAATGTTTGCAATTTTTTGTTATTTCATAAAATGTTGAATATTGGTCAAAGGCACCTTTATAAATATAGTTTTAAGAAATATCATGAACATGTACTAAAAACTTATTCCTGCATGTGATAAGTAGAATTCTAAATGGTTAATCCCTAGCAAAGCATAAAACAGTGCATGTAGCAAATAGTAGGGTTCAAGCATCTTGTTATATCCACTTCCGAGAGGTCATGGCAATCACATATTTAGCTCTAAGGTTCCAGTTCCTAGCTAGATTGTTTTCGTGGATGGCAAAGGAGGGAGGGGCCAGTTTGGTCCTCGAGGAAAGCCTTCTTTGTGAAAAACTTTACCAGATGCAAATTTTCTGCAATTTAAAGCATCAGTCTAATTCCTTGAGTTCACTGCTGCTTGATACTTCCTTTGTATGGTATCAAGTTGCTTTGTCAATTGCAATGTTTTTGTTCTGAAATGTTCCAGAAACAGGCAAACTTTGGGGAGCTTGTCATTCTTAGTTGGGTTTTCTAGATCAATTTCGTCCAGATTGGCATTTGCCGAAGAAAATTTAGCAATTGAGCTGAGCAACTTCTACAAGGTTATCATTTGGTGAAATCCTAGTGTCAGATCAGCCATTCGGTTTCATCATGCGAAAATTATGATTAATCGGTAACACATCGTGTTCTCGTCATGATCTTTCGCAACAAATCGCAACCTTTAGTACCCAGGGCCTGTGCTATGATCGTTGCAACCCAGTCATTCCTATCATGTAAACGAGGCTATGGATCAAACCCCGTCCAACCAAAGAACGAAAAAGTCGCAAAAGCTCCTGGCTTTGGCATGCACAGCACATGTGTTGTGGGTTCCCTGTGAATCCCCACAGGTGACCTGCTTAAAATATGTTGCGACTCGCCCGCAGCAATAAATTTTTAATACTGGGCTGTCATCGAAACAAGGTGACGGTGTTTCAATCAAAAAAGCTCAAAATTGTTTAATTTATTTAAAATTCTGTTTTACTCGAGGTATTCTCAGTTTTTCTCAAAATATTTTCAAATTTGCTTTGAGTTTGCTAGGTGAAACGGCCTCTGTCGATCGCAGTTCAGTTCTCCACTAACCTTTATACTGTCGACCTCTTCTCCGGAACCGAATCCGTCAGTTGTGTAGTGTAATAATAATGATAATAATAATAATAATAATAATAATTAGCGTTTATATAGCGCCTTTCCATAGGTACATGCTCAAAGCGCTTAACAATAGTTTACAGTT